>PTEX01000230.1:533155-661132 GCA_003342815.1 Eudromia elegans | reverse complement strand
GTAAAGGGGCAGAAGGGGCCGCGCGCGAGGGGCGGCGAGCAGAGGCACTTGTCCCTGCGGCCTTTAGGCGGCGGTTAAGCGGCCGTTGGGCACGCGGGGCGGCCGTTGGGCGGCAGTTAAGCGGCCGTTGGATGTGCGTGGGTGGTGGTTGTTCAGTGCTGCTGTGTCCTGMTCCGTGAGTGGTTGGTCAGCTGCCCAGGAGGGCTGCTGTCCTGCGGTGCGCACAAGAAAGAAAGAAAGTAACTAAGTAAGAAATCAAGTAAGAAAAATGATGTAGTTATTCATCTGGAGTGAACTTCAACAGTGAAACAGGAGCCAGGGCCATGGTTTTGGTCTTTGGGCAGCCTTGCTGCGTGTGGGCCCTGTGCCCGTATGGGAGCTGCGCTCGGTGCCGTGGTGGGGCGCACTCGGTGCCATGGCAGAGCGTGCTCGGTGCCATGGCAGAGCACACTCAGCGCTATGGCGGGGTGCACTCGGCACCATGGCGGGGCGCACTCGGCACCTGGCGGGGCGCACTCGGCACAATGGCGGGGCGCACTCACTGTCTGCATGGGAACCTGGTGCCCCACGCGGGAGCCGTCACAGCCCGAGGCCGGGAGGAAGTTGTGCCCGTGGCCTGCCTGGTACTCTTGTGCCTAACTTTTATTACTTGCTGTACAGCATCTTCCTGGAAAGTGATTTCCTTTGCTATATCCTTTTCTGGATACAAACTGGCCATTCTCTATAATATGTATAATCTTTGATAGCAATTAGTTACCTATTCTTTTGTCTTCTATTTTTTTTTTCATGACACACTTGCATAAAATGTTGACTCCAGTTGTAAAACAGTTTATTTATAGGTAATATTTTCCCTTCTGTAACAAATGTTATCGTTAGTACTAAACATGCTAACTTATAAAACACTGTACTTGCCTTTTAATGTAATTCGGTATCAGATTGATTGGTATAAGTTACTCCTGCAAAATAAATTTCCTTTTGTAAATGTGAGAAAGTTAACCTCCCCCTCCTTTTTTTTATTCTGTTTTCCCATCCCTATTAAAAGTTTGTGCCTGGAGGCCTACCAGCAGGGCATGCAATACCTACATTAAACCAAATTTAAAAGTAAGGGTGCTCCTGCTGCTAACGCCCTCAGATCACAGACATGCAAAATGAAGGAACTGGCAGCTAAAACTCTAATGGTACGAAGTGCAGACTGAATACTTGGGGAAAAAACACAGTAGCTCTATATGACAAAAAAGTCCTATTAGCATTTATGTGTTTCAAAATGACAGTCTATTCTGCATAACTGTGGGGTTTTCTGCTTTCCATGTGACTAAAATACTGTGTTGGAAGTACAGCACTACTTAGATTTTTTTTCAAATCATTGTTACTATTACAATTATTTATTATTTTGAATGTTAATGTAATGTCTGTTGTTGCACCATGTACCGCTTGATCAATCATTTCTCTGCTTTATTTATTAATTTAATAAATAAAAAAACTATTCGTATTTGAGACCCAAATAGCTTGGGAGAGCATTTGGAATCACATACAAGTCTCGTTCTTACCACCCTGCAAATCAGGAGCATCCAAATGAAATCAAGAAAGTTATTGAAATATCATAACTGTTCCCATGCATTATGTCCTAGTGAAGGAGTGCTGAGGCTTGGAAAGAGCTGTGTGGAACTGGAACCCAGTTTTACACATGATGCAGCAGAAGTGAAAAGGAGTCCACTAGGAATCATCTGGGAAGGATAAGTAATTGGATCGCGGAAAAGATAAGATTTCAAATAATGTGGATTTTGCTCATTTCTTTTAGACAAAATGAATATTTTACCTCCACTGATCTTACAAAGGCCGCATGGGCATCCTGCCTTCATAGAGCAAACAGTTTGCCCAGCATTAGAATTTGCAAGGTAGGTGACTCTCTTCTTGGATAGTATTATTTTTGCCACAAGTAGCTTCAGCTATTCCAAGATTCAGCTGTCCAAAGGGGGTAAAAAATGTGTTTGCTTTGTTGCAGTATTTAAAAATTAAAAAAATGAAAAAAATGAAGGTAAGAAAATGCTTGCTTTAAAAAGTTATGTTAAAAAAAGGAGAGGGTGGGGAGGAAGAATATATTGTGTGCAAGGTAGATAAGTTAATTTTTCAAAATTCTTTCCAGAACTATAGATTATTTCCTATCAGAGGTATTATACAGGTATTGTTATATTGTATAGATATGAGTATACTTCCTTAAAAATATATTTTTTCATGTGAAAACTGAGATTTTTTTTTCCTTTATTGAGGAGAATACACTATTGTACCTCATATGGCTTGTTTTTCAAGCCATTTCCCTCCTGTGCACACTTGCATGGCTACCCAGTCAGTTGCACTTAATTCTCCTCACTTTTGTTTGTCTCTTTGTGATTGAGCACTAGCTCGTCAGTAACTGCTCTGCCTCACTATTTAATAGAAGCAGTGTGTTCACTGTAACCCTGAAAATTTATGCTGTTTTTCCTGGAATTCAGGCTTTGGTTTTGTTTGGAATGCTTGTACTTTCTATAGCCCTTGTGCTGCAAGGCCTAGAGCATGTCAGGAGTTGCTTGTCTATGCCCAAAAGCCACGTGGATCTAGGCACAAGGTATGCTTGGCCCCAGCCTTTCTGGGCTCATACTCCTCATATGCCTTTCTCATTCTGATAGGCATCGTCTCGCGCATTGATAGAATAAGGAGGAGAAATGATGTCACCTTATTTTCTGGTAATTAAAAAGCTGAAAAATTTGTCCCAGGACTAGTTTGGGGTTCCCCCCCCCCCCCCCTTTGCTTGGAGAGCTTAATATTCCAGAATATCATTCTCCACCATTCTCAGAGAAGTTGTATACACCTGCAGAAAAGAGATGTGAGACTTTGTAATGACCTGAACCACGCTGTAGATCCCTGTTGATTAGAGCAAGCCAAGTTCTGCTGTTTTTATTTTGTAGGGAATGTTGAGAAAACTTAGGTCTAAGTAAACAGTATACGGAGTGGGAATAAGGATTTTGGCTTTGTCCTTTGTGCCCTGTGTCATATTTTATCATTAAATCTATTTCTAGTAAAAATTATTTGCTTTTTTTCTATATAAGAAAAATAGTTATAGGTAGTATAAAATGCTAACTGGRGGGTTATGTCTGCCCATTGGAATAAAATATATTTGTTTTTATTGAAAATGATTTAAAATTAAATAGAATCCAAATTACAGGTGAGGAAGATTTTTAGATAAACTATTTATGAAGTGTGGCATGAGTCATCGTGAGAGCACTGGGGAAGTAAGGCTGATATAAGTTAGGAAAAGCAAGCGACAACTTCTGGAAGAAGAAAAATTGTGTGTGTCTTACAGTATTGTCTTTACCTTGTTTCTCTGGTATGAAAAACTGTCCATTCTAACTCACAGTATCTGTTTTTCACATTAAATTATTTTCTTATTTTTAATTCCTATTGCATATAACAAGCCATTATAAATAATAATTCAAGTGAGAGATATTTCTACTGTAATCTATCTTGCCTAATTTCCTATGCATTAACATCACTGATCATATCGGCAAGGGCCTGCAATAAGTATTTACTATTTCAGTAATTCAGTAGTTTCTGTTAAATTCTTTATGTTGAGACTGTGTAGTCTCAAGAGTACAATACAGGATATTGTAGATATTATATAAGCTGTAATTGATTTGAAAGTTGATGAACTTGGGTATTTTTCCTCTTAAAAGTAGTTGTCTTTATTTATTAAAGTGTGTATGATTCTGGATGATTTTTTCTGATTGTTGTAATTGCAATATTTCTGTGGATATAGAGAAACAGCACCAGGCTTTTCCAGTTTGAGAGTATTTTTACATGCAGTATAGATTAAAATTGCAAAATTGCAGTGCTCCTAGAAATTTGCTTATTGTATTTGACTCTCTGACTTTGTTTTGGGACTTTGGAACTTTTGTTCTCCATTTATGAAGTGTTCTCTATATTCCTAATATGTGAAAACGGTCTTCTTGTAGTCTTAAGGTGCAAAGGTGAGCAATTCTTTGTCTACTGAATAGTTTGTATTTATATGATTCTGTGACGTGCTATAAAATTTTTTTTTCAATTTTTTTTTTCAGTTACCTGGTAAAAATGTGCAGCATCTTGAAATGTATTTTGCATCATTTTAAGATATATAGTAATTGCCTTCTCATTATTAATGCCATTGTAGATCTTCCTAGACTGTGACTGTTTGGTGTGAAATTTTGGTRCTGATTATACTAAGTTTTATGGCAACATCTATTACAACTAATTTTTATAGTCAGCAGTAAGTCATAGAGGTATGTTATGTCATACGTGCCAGTGTGAACATTACTTGATGCAGCTCTGTAATAAATTTGGGAACAAATTTAAATGCTCAATTTGTGCCGCAAGCTTTCACCATTAAATTATTTTAGATACAGAAGTGTCAAAATAGTTAAATGCTCCTTTGCTATTTAGTTTTCAGTTAAATGAATTTCAGGAAGTGTCTGTGGTATTCTCAGAGCAGTAAGGGGTATTATGAAAAGCATTTACTCTCATCCCTGTAAAGAAACTCAGCAGAGTAACACAGACAGAGAAATGAGAGAGATTTATGTGCAACACTAAGGTTGAATTTATTTTGTCTTTGAGTAATTAACCAGACAATTCCTTTCTTCTTTCTCTCTCTCTCTCTCTCTCTCTTTTTTTCTTTTCTAAATAAATTTATGTTACTTATAATGGTAGAATTCTCTACTGTTGGAATATCAGAATCTCTTTAAATTTACTTTACAGTCAGTAAGTATATGCTGTTTCTTAAAATGCAAGGTATATATTTGGTTTTCAGAGTGCAAAGAGATGATAGCTGAAATTAAAGCCGAAATGATATAAGGTTCAAATTTTAACATTAGCTCCATTGGGCCTGAAGTTTTTAGGAATATTATTGTAATAATAATATAGCACTCTTCAGATTATTTCAAAWGAGCCACTTTTTGGAATATACTGCTCAAATTGTAGAAAGATGAGTAAAGCTGCATCACGCAGAGGAAAATATGTGTGAATTGGGTTTGGCATTTTGCCTTTTTAAAAAAAAAAAAAAAATTGAGAGTTAAATACTAAACAGATCAGACAAGTCTGTCTGGTGCTTGCTGTAAATGCGAAAAGGTACTGGCTGTGATTTAGAAAATGTGGAATGTGGATAGGTTAGTCTATTAATATTGATTTAGGTAATATAAAATTTCCTGCAGCTTGGATAGAATTCTTGGATAACTCAGTCTTTAAAAACTGGTATCAACTCTGTTTTCTTGAAGAAAAAAAAATTTAACTACAGCTCAATTTTAAAAAAAAAAGGATATGTTTACAGAATCTGTCTGATACATTACTTTGTCAATATTTCAGTGTTTAACTCTACTTGGCAATGCTAATATATTATACATGCTGCAGAAGTCTGTATCAGCACCTCACAGTGTTTCTTTTAATTTTTTTCATTTAAATTTAGGGTTCATTTGATCAAAGACAAAGATGGCATAGATGATTATTTGGCGAAGAATATCAAAGGACTGTCGAAACAAGAAGCTGCTGCGTAAGTTGGCTTTTTTAAGGCATTTTAACATCCAATAAGTTTATTGTTTCCTTTGTTTCTAGTCATCGTAATCATTTAAATTTAAAGTTCCCTAGGCCCTACCCTTTTTAGTGGAATTTTGCATTTAAAAATTAAAGTTGATATTAAATAATGATGATTCATTTCGCATGATCTTAAGTATATCAAAGCATTTAACTCCTTGACTTTATTAATTCTTATATTTACCAACATACTATATCACGTTTGTAACATCATTGTTAAGACTGTATCACTAATCGTATTTGAAATTGTGCTTTTTTTTTTCCTCTTTTTTTGAACCTCTAGTATATCTCTTCTGGGGTTGAAACTTAGTGTACAAATATGCATGTTCCTGTAATCTTGAATTTAGCCAAGCCCTAATAGTGACTTCTGCAGGGAAGTTTAATACACCATTAGTTATTTAAAAACTCAGTGAATGAAAGCAGTCTMGATAGCTTTTGATTTCTTACAGCTGAGGTATTTACATTGAGAAGTTACAAGAGACTGCTTATTTTCCTGTAGTCTTTTAACAGATCTTACTTCAGCACCATCAAAATTAATGAAAGAATCTAACAAATCTGAATTGCTGGTAGCTTAAGTGAGATAGTTTATTTATTTCAATATTTAAATAATAAAAAGATGCATATACAAGGGCTCTAGGCACCTTAACAATTAATATTGAAACATCACCTTTGCAGCCTAAAAATTTTCTATCAGGCTGGAATTCGAGTAGCCAGTCTCTTGCAAAATGTGCTTCCTTTTTGCCTTCCTTAAACTAAGAGTCTGCATTCAAACCATTTGTCCCTAGTTCAATAGTCCCTAACTGAATTATAGAAAATTCTCAAATTTAAGTTGTTATTCACAGTAACATTCAAGTTGCTATACAATTTACCTACAAGTAACATATGAATTACTGTAGAAATACCATATACGAGTTGTTCCATGTATAGTGTCCTAAAACCCTAACCTCTAGCGTTCAGCCAGCAAAACCACTTTCTTTTACTGGAATACACCTGGTTTATCTTTATTTGACAATGGTAACATGATAAAGCTAATATAAATTTAGACTGTCAGCATGAAACTTGTATCTGACTTGGTGGCATGGGAGAGCAATCTATGCGAAGTATACTTGTGCCTCACTTCTGTTATTTGAGTTAGGGTTAGGTTGAAGGGTGATGATCTAAAGATTAGTTCAGTGGTTCCTATCTAAAAATTGGTTCATGATTGGCTTGCATAGGACACTCTCTATATGTCTTCCTAGAGATTACCAAATTGATTTTGTTCATTGTTTCTCTTTGAGAGATTCTCTTTTGGTGGCCACAGTGTGTGGGAGAGAGCAGCCTTAGAAGCAGAGGGGAAAGTGAGTTGGAGGAGAGGTGGGAAGCGCTCCATTGCTGTAAGGTCAGAGCCTGGCTCTGGTGAGACCCTTACTCATGCTCATCGTGTCATCACGCTAACCGTGCTGGCTGTAGTAGCTGCTCCGAGTGACTGCAGTTACAGGGAGGGCAGCTAAAACTGGGTTGTCACCCCTGTCAGTCTCCGTGAACTGGACTGATGTAAGAAATAAATCTGTACCCAGCAAATTCTTTTGTCAAAGGGTCCTGGGCGCAGTAGGAGTTGCATGATTTTACCTGCAAAGTGGGGAGAAGCACTAAGCCACAGCAGTGAGCAAGCTCACATTGCGGGCAAGCACAGGAATAATGCATTCCTTCATTGGCAACCGTGATCTGTCCTAGCCATGCAGTGCTGCAGGAGTTGGCAGGTTACAGTCATTGCAGCTTGTCTTTTCTCTCCAGTGAAGAAAAATTTTCTGTCTCTAGCTCCAGTGGATCCCCACAGTGTGCTCACCATGCCAGGGACAGATGTGTTTTCCCTGTGATTATACAGGAAGTCTCTGCTATTTTAGGAAGGCCTTYGCACTTCCAGGTGCATCTTACTGCTCTTTTTTGACCAGTTCAGCCTTTTACTGTATATTTTTAATTAGGRAAAAAAAMMMCAAAAAACCTCTGTTAAGATTTTCCTTTTCTGCAAACTCTGCACTGTTTCAGAGTTTGATTGTAAAAAGGAAAATAGCACAGAAATCCACAATGAAGAGAGAGTTTTATTGTCTTATTTACAGTATATAGACAAAGAGGGCTTTCGTTGTAACAGTTTTCCTCATGTTTCATAATACTATATTCCTTCATAATATTTTCAAAGTTATCAAAGCCTTTTTAGAAATTAAATCTCAAGTACCATATGTGTTCTGATTTATCTTTGGCCAGATGTTTTAAGTACATTTTTTTAAAGGTTATATGTATGTTCTGTGTAATTATTCTTTGGAGATKTGTTAATAATAACTCTGGAGATACAAAATCTCTGTAGCAAAAAAAGAAAAAAGAAAAAATAATAACAAACTAGCAGCTACAAAGCTGTATTAGTACTAGGTTAATACAGTTATGCAAAAGCCTAAATGCATCAAATGTAATTGTAAAACAATTTATAAAATAAGGCAAAGATAAATCTGTAAATGATCTCGCTGAAATCAATGTTATGCTTTGAATGGCTCAGCATACAATAGATGTTTTTATTAAAAACCTATGAGAAATGGTTTACCAACTGCTGTGTGTTTTATAAATAATTTTTCCCTTCCCAAAGTAGATTATTACATTTCTATATAAGAGGATGGAATATTTCTCTTGTGCCACAAAAATAACTTGTTCCCTATATAAATTTTGTACAAATTTTAAATAATGTACAATCAATGTTTCTTTCCCTCAGGACAAATAGTCATCACTAACAATGTTTTGAAATTGAAGTAGAAAGCGAGCAGTTTTAACCAGTGTGATAATGTCATATCAACAAATCAGGTTATCTATATTTTTAACAGAAGTTTACTTTTTTGAGCTAAAGTAAGTAATACTCATTCCCATTGCTGCTGCAGCACGGCAGTTACACGCATGCGTCAGTAGTCGGCGGTCAGAGATACTATATTTTTAGATATGTAATCATTGTTACTGAATGTACTGATGTGTGGATCCTCAAATTAGGTGTCATGAGTCCTACATCTTTTCTGCTGTAGTTGATATGCTGATGAGAGGGATCTGGGGAATTTCTGCATTGAAAAGTTGACTGGTGTACCGATGATGTAACTACCAGGATTAGATTGATTATGGTACAATTTAAAAGAGGAAACCTCTTCAAGCATTTCGCTCATGTGGAGATTAGTTTAATCATTGTATAGTTCATTATTTTATCAAGAAAAATTCTCATAGTAATACCCCTGCTGAATGTTGAACACTCGTTGTTTTTCCAGTATGTATTAGGGAGATATTACTATATTATGGGTTTTAAAAAATCTTATAGTTAGTAGAATGTTTATGTAAAAGGCAATGTTCTTTAAAATAATTTCCTAAAATCACTTGCTAAACACTATTATGTAAAATTAAGATGGAAATGTTGCAGTTATCCTTCTAAGTATTGTATCCTACTCCAAATCTAGGCAAATTAAAATAATGCCTTTAAGTGGATTTGAGTTATAATATTATCTGTCTGGAAAAATGCAAAGAGTTTTTTAGGGTTTTCTTCTTCATAAAATATTTTGACCTAGTCAGATATGATAGGAGAACAATTACTAGAGAAAGATAGTACTTTATACTGAAACTCAATGTTGCTTTGCTGGGTTTTTTTTTTCCTTATTTATTCTGGATTTTTTCCTTCTCTAAGACTGCAACTTGAAATCAGAGGTATTGAACAAAAAGTTGAAAGTGGAAGCAATTCCTCTTAATGAAGAATGTGACAGCATTCTTGCCACAGAATTAGGCTTGTATAAGCTTACAGAGAAGTTGGTTAACTTCACTGATTTCCAGTTTTCTTTCCATAATGTTTCTGTTCTTGGTCCCGATTCACCAAATTATTAATGGCTCAAAGTCAGATGCAGTAATAATGGAAAATTACTATTATGACTGATCTCAGTCACAAAGCTCATGATTAAGTGTCAAATAAGGTGATTTTTATTAAAAGCTTGATCCAAGACTGGATCTTCAATAAGATTGTAGCCTAGAGTGGTATTTAGGTTACCACTTAGAATACCAAATTACCAGAATTGGGTAATGACGTTCCTGCTTCCTGCCTTTTTTTTTTTTTTTTTTTTGGTCAGGGTCAGAATGATTAAGCAAAAGTTCTCAATACACCTCAAAACCATACAAAGAAGATCTGAAGACTAGAAAGAGCCTTGATGATCTTTCTCTTGAGAGGGAGAGTTTCAGTTAGTAGCAATGCAAAAATATTTGCTGATCTTACTAGGTGTATTTCTGTGAATCAAAGAAGGGACTTAGAATCTTCTCAGCATCTATTTCTATGTATATTCGGATGTTTTTGAGATCTAGAGGTTGTTCTGCTTAGAATTTACAAGACTGGTCCCTTTAGAGATTATCTTGGACACAAAGAGGCAAAGGCTTTCCTTCTCCAATGTGCCCCCAGAGCAATATGCCTGTCAGCTCAAATAACACCATCAAGATCAGTTATTAAACTATTTTACCACTTGTGCAAAGGTGGGTCTCTGCTCTCCTTGCAAGTTTCTGCAGCATTTTATTTCAGAAGAGAAAAGATTTCTGTATTCTGCAGCTTTTTTATCCGGAGTGTGGTCATCTGTAGTATTCTTCAAATTCTAGGATTTATTTCTCGGAAGTAGAGATTTAAAGAGGTAAAGGCAACAGATGCTCTGCTTTGCTTTTCCCCATTGAATGATGATGTTGGAAATATCCAGAAGGCTGAGTGGGACCTTCCAATTTTGAAATCATTCCTCAGCAGTTTTGTATTTTATGAAATACTTTTCTGTTAAATTGAAAGGAAGGAAAGTAGTAAACATGTCCCCTACATTATGGGCTTTTGAAAGAATAAAACYTGAACTTCATGATTTTCCTGACCTCCGTTGAGTCAATCAACATAACTTCATAGATGACCTGTGGCATCTTTTTCTCAACAAATAGGTTGGGACTTTCTGTCCATCGGCAACTTAATATATTAGTAAGCTTTCTTTGCCTGAGATATTCACAGGAGACTGGTAATTGGTGACCTTCACAGGAGACTTACCACTTTGGATATGTATAGTAATATCCATTTAGGTTAGGGAATTTTGTGTTGTAAGATGGATTTTGGCCATTTGCATGTTGGACATCCTCCACAAAATTCATTTGGAGATCTATATAAAGTGAAGATCCCAAGGGATAGGGGTGTCACTGAGGATAAGGGCTGAGAAAACTATGTTGTTTGTGTCGGGTTAAGGCAAATAAGGAGGAGACGCAACTACTATTACAAGAAAGCTTGCAAAAGACAGCTTGAGATCCAGATCAGCTGAGATSTAGGGAGTGTTCTGCTTTCTTGTGGTATTTCAGCCCTTGATTGCACAGGACTTGGCTCTAATGATACACAGAATCAGGTTGCTTCCATTTCTATGCACAACGGAGGGAGAGAGGAGAGCTCCAGGGAGCTGAAGAAGTGTGAGRGAGCACAAAGTTGACTGCTCCCTGTCTTCCATATTTGGATCCTATAAAGATTTTGCTGTACTTGCTGATGTCAGTCTTTGGATGTGATCTATAACACAAACACCTTATGAYCCTCTTTGGTTACATTAATGTGGTTTAGAACTGTTTGAAACTTATGTCGACTCATTTATGTTTTCCAAAGATACTTTTTCAGTTTTTAATATCAAAAAATATGGAGAAAGTAAAATCAAAAMCAAAAAAGTATCCTTTCATAATAAAAGAAATATTAAATTAAGGCTCTCTGTCCCAAACTCCCAGCTGATGTGATACTTGTGTAGAGGGAAATAGCACAAGTTACTTATTGAACAGATTGATAAATTTTAAATTTCTTTGCTATTGCTTTCACAATATTATTTAAATATGTATTTTTTCATCTGAATAATTCCTAAAAATCTTGCTTGTCATGATCAGGATTCAAATACAAAAAAAAAAAAATCAACAAGGGGCTTTAGTACTAAGAGGCACATATTTTTGGTCGAAAGAATAATCTGTGTGAATTTTGGGCCTGGTAAACATGATTTAGTAGGATTAGGCAGCGATCTAAAGAACAAAACTGTGGGAAGTGAATGGTTTGCCTTTCCCAAAGAAACTTCTCTGTGCATTTGTGTAATGTGAAAGGTTTTTCTTGAAAAGGTTAAAAAAAGTTCTAATCAACTTCTGTACATTATGTAGAACTTCATTTTCTAAACTCTGCAAAAGAAAGTTTCATATTTAATGGGAAATCATGAATTATTCCATTTATTATCTACTTCCTCCTTTCAAAGACATGATCTGGATAAAAGGCGGGGTGAATAATTTCAAAAAATACAATACATTTTTAATGGGAAGGTGCAAACTACAGATTCTCATGACTATTAGCAAGTATAGAGGAAACAGAATTTTACTTGCAAAAACTCATCAAACTCTTGCAAAGATAAAATACATGACATACTTTAATAAAGAAGAACACAGTGAGCTGAAGTTTTCTTTTTTATGAAACTTGTTGTTTTTACTAAGTTTGGTCTTAGAGTTTTCAAGTGCTTTCATTTCTCTGTAGTTCAACAATGTTTGGTGCTGATGATAATGCACAGGCTGTACACAACTGACTTCTCTTTCTAAACGAGTCCGCAGAGGTGAGACATCTGCAACACAGAACGAGTCTGAAATCAAGAAAGGCAGTCTTGTTTGCCTCACTGTAATGAGGACTTCCTAGTATTTCTCACAGCTAATGTTTTCAAAGTGTGTAAAATCTCTTTTCTTCCCTTTCAGTTAATCTATGTTGAGTGTTTGTCCTTAGACTGTTAAGTTTTAGTGGGGACTTGAATCTGCTATCATAAACAAATGGAAGAAGACAGTGGGAATTGTTCCTAGCAATAGTATGATAATAAAGGCGTAGCCTTGTATGGTACTTTATGCTAATCCATAGCGTCATCTTGAGAAGACACAGTAAGATGAAACTATCATCATTATTTATTTTCTAACATAATTTTACACACTGAAACATGCAGAGAAATTTAAAAACTTGTCCAATATTGTGCAAGTCAAAGGAAAAGGGGGTCCCAAGCTGTGAAGTTCCTGGCTCTTGGTCCACTAAATTAGCTCTGAAATTAAGGAGAAAAGTTAAGAAGTACTTTGCTTTTGAAAGTGATAATTTCTAAARATGTAGGTGGAATTACTTTTTGTTAGTGAATGTAATTAATTTAGAAAGCAAAGCTGAAAGGTCAATGAACATAATTTTTTTTCCAGTTATGCTTAAAATAGTATGTAATGATGACAGGTGTTTGTGCACTTCTTGTATAAAGAACATTTTTATGATTGTAGCACTTTTATCTTTATTTTTAAAGCTTTCATAGCATTTATGTTTAGTGTGCCAAGAGTTCATTTCTAAATGTACATTTCCATTTTCTGTATTAATGAATATTCTTAATTATTCCAGTACTTACATTCATTTTAAGTGTCATCCTTTGATGTTTATAATTGATTAATTTTTCATTTTATGTAGTATTAAGGTGGCAGTGTAGCTTTGAACAAAAGGAAGAGAGACCTGCAGGATCTTACTGACAGGTTGTACATCTGCTTTTGATTACGTGATTTAGGTAATTGTGTTGGTTAACTACAACTGTAGACTGTAATTACTTATGCTGACAGTTTTTGTACCTTTATATTGAAAAAGTATATGATATAAACTACCTCTGTATTTTCTGGTACACTTTGTTTTCAGCTTTCCATCTATAATTTTGAATAGRTACATTTATAAACAGTTTCATGCTTAGAATTATTTCATTTTTTACCAAAGTAATTTCAGGGAGATGTTTTTCTCTCTAATTGTATGTACAACTTCAAATGCAATTTTTTTTTAATATCCTTAGAGTATGGAATTCTTTTTATAACCTTTAGGAGTTTGTTTGGAGGAGAGGTATGCTTTTTGTTTTGGGAGATTAGGCATTTCAAGTTTGTTTTGGAATCAATACACAGGCACTCCCCCCCAATCATGTAATTCTCAGCTTTAGAGACAAAAAATTCTGATATGTAAGCTACTACTACTAAATAGAGTTTACTGTGTTTTCACATCTTTCATTTAATGAGATTGCTATATTTGGCAATTTAATATATTACTATCCAGTAAATATTTTATTAAAAGAAAAKCATTTAAGCAGACAGTCTTTAAACTAGGATTAAGAGGGGGCAGTGGCCTGAATAAATCAAATAGTTTTGTGTCAGTTGCAGTATGTGATGAAAATAAGCTGAGTACACTGTCCTGAGGGCTTGACTCTCCCAGACTACTTAGGTAAAAGTGAAAATGTTTATTCACTGAACTTGGATACTTARACTACTCAGATATGTTTTAAAATCAGGTGTGCCCCTAATTTTGGTGGTTCRTAGCCTTACATGTGACTGTGTGGATTGCAACTATGCAAGTACATGTTTTTACAGCACTGTAATCTCACTGCATCTCTGAAGGTCAAAGAGATGAAATCTTTCAGCTTTCATATATAAATCCATACGTCTTTAGGCAGTTAGACTGTATGTTGCTATAATAATCCTACTTTATGATTACATACCTACCTCACAGCTAGATGCTTGCATTAAGTGCTTTTTATGTTAAGCAATGCCCTGCAAAAATGTAAACTTCATTTTAATGTTAGTCATTAAAAGTGTTACAAAGTCATTTGTTTGAGAGGTCCAGCTATTACTAAATAATAATTTTCCTCTTTTGATTTTCAGAATAAGCACCCTAGTAGTTTTAACCCTTATAGCATGCCTGGTTTTGCAATGTTTTACCTTATGTGTTTGTTTTTGTTTAATACACGTACTCAAATTTTAGTGAGCTAGTTCTGATGTCTCCTTGTTTTTACTGTGTGTATTTTCGCCTAGGTTAAGTGCAAAGCAGCTTACTTTATTGCATGTAAGCTGTGCTTAAAATTTTCATTTTCTCGTAGTTTTATAAACAGAAAATATTCAGACAAAAATCTTTTTTTTTTTTTGCCTAATTTTGTGATAATTTGTATCAGGCAATTTACCTGTGAGCAACAAAAGGAAAACTCAAATGGATAAAACATATTTCAATAAAGGTTATAGTGTTTAGTATAGTATTTATTTTACATTGCAAGTACACTGTAGTATTTTTATATTGTATCACTGCTTAGTCCATGCCATTTTGAACCTTACAAATGGGATTGTTTCATGTACCTGTAGAAAAATCAGCAGTTGGCATTAAGCTGTAGTGCTTACTAAATCTTAGCAAGTCTAACCGTAGGAACCCTGGTATGAAAAAAAGTAGTCTCAGCTGCAAATGGCAACATTATTTTTCCACCATACACTCACTGATTTTTGCATGTATTAAGCTCATGRCAAATAATTCTCTTATGATATATTGATTATTTTGATTATTTTAAATAGCAGTGCAAGTCTTTTAGCTTTATTTGTTTTTTTACTCCCCTTCAATGAGAAGGGTAGAATGCAAGGCTAGCCTTGTTGCATGGGATTTGAAGTTAAAATGAAGGTGGGACAACGCTGCCTTGATCACCAGGGTTCACTTGGAATTCTGCAAAATACAATGCAGAGATCAGTATTTCTCATTTTTATCCTGGTGAAGAAGGATTAGAATGACATTTCTGTGCTGAGGCAGATTCCTCGGTATGACTGGAGGTATTGTTAGGATAATAATAATAATAATGAAAGAAATATGTGTAAGAAAATTATACAAGTAGCTGTACGGTGTAAGAAAAGTAAAATGCCTATAGCAATATCTGGRTGTGTTTGAAGTACCTCGTATGTTAACAGCAGCTCCCAGATTCATATTCACTGGCTGCTAAAACCTACATGAATATCATCTCAATGGTGCCACTAA
This sequence comes from Eudromia elegans, assembly GCA_003342815.1. NCBI lineage: Eukaryota > Metazoa > Chordata > Aves > Tinamiformes > Tinamidae > Eudromia > Eudromia elegans. The sequence goes on along the minus strand of PTEX01000230.1, from coordinate 645,711 downwards.
AATGGTAACTTCAGCTCTTGGTGCTTGTTTATTTTGTACTGAAAAATRTTCTGATTTCTTTCTCACATTCAAGCAGAGCTTTAGTGTCCCTTGTGCTCTGGCGTCGTGGCCCTTGTGCAGACAGCGTTGTCGCTGTTTCAGGCAGCCTGCGTGCGCAAACGTCCCATGTCGAGCAGGCGGGCTGAGCGTGTAGTCAGGTGAACAGAAAACTCTTAGCATCACCTATGTTGATGTCAAGAATTATGTCCTCCCATTGTTGAGATTAACAGATCTTAAAAAACAAACAGAAAAAACCAAACAGAACTAAATCCATTGCTTTAAAGTAGGAGCACTTGAATCGGTCCCTTATTTTTAAGCGTCATGTTTAGTACATATCTATGTCCCTTATTTCACTAAAAAATAATTSTTTCTCAAAAGCGTCTCCCGAGTCCGTCCTTGCCAGCGCGCCCCGGTTCCCGCGCGAGGGGCCGGAGCCCCCGGCTTTGCCCGGGCGCCGCAGCGGGGCTCGAGCTGAGYACGGGGCCGCCGCCCGGCTCGGTGCCGTCCCCGGCCGGGCGCTGCAGTTCTGCGCYTCGCCAGGAGATGCCCCCAGAGACCGCTGAACCTCGTGGAAGCGGCCGCCCCACGCGGGTTAGCGGCCGCTCTTGGCGCCTTTCCCTCCTCCGAGGGAGACCTCAAAGGAAACCTCRCATTGGCGTGGACGCAGTGTAGAAAAATAAACACACCAGCTTTATTACTTTGTTGCGTGGTAAGGTTCAAAAGGCTTAGCATAAGCTCATTTAGGGTCATTTTAGCAGCATGGAGTGAAAGTTAATGGGTTTAATAAAATAAATTATGTGCATTTAATTAAGTGTCTGTTTTTAATATTGATGTTAGGAATAAAATAATCTTCACTTGTATAAAACATGAGTCACTCCATTTCAGCTCTCTATTTATGTATTGTGTGGTATTGTAAAGAGGCAGCATGCAAAGACAGGCACTTGCTCGGAGCAGGTGCTGTTTGTCTGAAGATACAAGGAAAAGTTTACTTCTATCACCTACTGCTCCTCTTTCCAAAAGCACTGCTGTTGGAAAGTTAATGCTGCCGTTTTCAGCCAGAAGCACTTTGTTAATTGAAGCAAGCTCGTGGGTGACACTAATAATCATTCGTCCCCATGATACCGTTGAAGCCTTTCCCTGTTTTATCCCTCATGTATGAACAGTCACTTATATATAGCAGTAACTAAATACAGATGTATTAGTGTCCTCTTCAAGTATTTTTCTGTTTTAAGATAAAACTTTTAAAGATAGCTTTTATCTTTATTCTTTATATTTATCTCCAAAATTTGAATATCTACAGCAGTCAGTTATTTACCTGTTATAGGTATTCTTGCCGGAGAAAAAGATGTGACCTGTATTATATGCTTATTTCAGCATTACTTCAATTTCTTTGATAGTTAACATTGACTTTTATTAAAACAATGGTAAAACATTTTTTTAAAAGCAGGCTGTTTTTCCTATATGTAAATCTCTGCATGTGTAAATAATTCCCATTATAATGCTGTTTATGAGGAAAACATGCTAAAGTACAGTGGTATGCAGTGAATATGTTACATGGACACAAGTTTTTCTGTTTTATGTAAATGTTGGTTCTTAGCTAGTACGCGGTGTAAAAATTTAACTAGATGATATTTTGATAAATATTTTTTCTATTTTAATGTACTTTTTTCTAATATGTCTGCTCATTTAATGTATGTACATACACATGTAAATATATATATATACTGCATTATATGAATAAATAATTATGTATCTATGTAAGCTATACAGACTGTAATTCTGTTGCTTTGAGTTACCTTACTGTAGATTTAGGTCTTAGTCCTATGTAAGTTGGTAGCGATTTTTTTACCTTTATTCATGAAMTTCCCTTTAGTTGAATAGAAATGTAAAAAAAGAGTGGAGAATACACTGCAATATGTTAATGTAATATCTGCACAGTATTTTGAAGCTGTTTATCTTGAATCTGATATATTCCRATTATAGCATATTCAGACAAATTAAATCTTAAATATTTGAAGGTGTTTTTCTCATTTACTTTTAGAAAAGAAATGTGGCAAATGTTTGCTGGTACGAAATGGTTATACATTTTCCTTTGTATGCATGTATAATGTGTTTTTCAATCTTGAAAAACATCTATTTATTAAAAGTAAATTCTGTGCTGTCTAACCTAAATCATGTCGTGTATCTTCCAGAAYTGTGTAATATTTTTCTGTTAAGCTCTGTAATTGAAATTTAAGAAAAGTACATGTGCAGGATTCCTCTGCATCTGTGTAATATTTGAAAGATTTTGTTCTAATGTTATGAAATATGAAATAAACAGCATGGTTTGTTCACTTATTAAATCTCATATTATTGGTTATTCCATGGACATGTAGCTAAGATGTTATTTACACCATTTCCATGTTAAATAATGGCAGTAGCTTTTCTTAAGCTAGAGGCATTAGTCTCATTAGAAAGATTAGTCTGTTGTTTAGAATGAGGCTCATCTGAATTTATTATATGCACTGTAAATCTCATTTTTCAAAATTCTGTTTTTCTTKTAAAGACACAGAGAGTTCGCAGTTAAATACATTTAAATCCAAAAACACGGTTTCCAGATTGCTTCCAAAACTTGAATAGAAATTGCAAAATAAAATTAGCACATCTAGGTTGTTACCATTTTACTGGAGCAAAGGTTTGCTTTCTCACGCTAGACACCCAATTCTGCAAACCTTTACATATGTGCGTTGCGAGCAGTCCCACCGGACTCATAGCTTGTGCCAGGACAGGATGCAGTGATTGCTTCATGCCGCATGGAAGAAATATTTGGATTATTTCCAGAAATACTGCCCCAAAAGATCTGTTACCTCTTGAGAATATTTAATCATGCATCTTTTTGATATGTATATCTCATCAGTGTTTATGAATGGTGTAACTTTGATATAAATTTATCATTGTAGCTCTATGGAAATATCATTGGATTTAAAATCAGGGAGAATCATCAAACTTCTGTATCRATATACCAATCCTAGCTGAAGCTATATGCTAAACAGAAGCAAAATAATATGTAATGATTGTGTTTCTGGCATAGCATTTGTTTGATGTTTTAAACCAAGCCATCATAACCTCCAGCAAAACTATTTAACATACACATTGTTCTGGCATGCAGAATGCGCTTCATTTTTCCCTATACACTATTTTAAAGCAAACTAAGAGTTTATTGTTTTTCCATAAACTAATGTTAACATCTTTTTGCCTTTTCCCCCTATCTTCCTCATCACTCAGCCTCTTTGGCCAGTACCAGCTGGATGATACCAGTGTATTTTTAACATGCTTGCAATATGTGTTTGGGTATTGACTCACTGTTTCTATATTTACTTCCCTAGGGTGGGACCTCCTTAATCATACATTAACAGAATGTTTTTTGAGTAGGGGAGAAAATATCCCTTCTCCACTGGTGAGCTGCAGAGGTCTTGAAAACTGTTTTAGTACCTGTATTTATTTAGTGAAGTGGAGAACAGAATACAGGCTGAAAGGATTGAAATCCCTCTTTCTTATTCCCAGTTGCAGGAATTCATACAAGAAGAACATCTGCATAGACATGCTGCGACAGGGTTATCACAAGTCCTTCTCAGAGCTCTTCACTCTGATACAGAAGTGGAATGCCTTGAGGGAGGCTGCGGGGCCTGGGTCAGCCATATGGCAGCAGGAGTCCCTGGAGGAGCAGCCTGATAAGCTGGATCAGCTTTACCACTTCCTGACCAGGGCCGAGGCTGCGCAGCGAGCAGGTAAACGCAGGGGTTGTGGGTGGCTGAGCAGCGGGAGCCGCAGCYGCCGGTGCCTTGGGGAAGCTTCCAAATTGTTTCGTGTATGAATTGGAAGCGTTACTGCATCTTAGCGCTTTTCAGCCTTAGACAGCTAAGCTGTATTTATAGGATAAATGATGAGGAACTGCACATGCCAGGAGAGGGTCTGTGAAATAAAAGRGGGAAAATATCCAGAGTGCATTATGATATCATCGGAAATGCTTGATATGTTTATAGTTCTCTTAACACCTCAATTATTGTCTTATAGTTTCATTATTTATTATCTTTCTCTGTTGATTTGGAGTAGAAAAATTTAATATATGAAATATTGTTAGATGCAGTAATAATTTTATAGATCTGATTTTATTAAATACCCTGTCTGCTAACTATGTTTGGATTTGTGACTGACTTTAAAAGGACTGTGAACATGTCAAATGAAATGCAGCACACATGTAGCTTGCCACCTGTGAATTACTATCTATTAGTTAAGATATAACTCCAAATTACTGTATTTTCTTCTACTGCATATCCATTACTAAACTCTCATATTTGTCATTTCCTTTCACTATAAATAGTAACCTAACTCTGTCTTTCTCCTTTGGAATAATTGTGGGAATGGAGGCAGGTAAAGCTCTTACTACAATCTTATTTTGTAGCACAGCCTATTTCACAGCCTAGGTGTCTTGTTTCATGTCATATTTCGATTATGGCAAGAAGGGAAATCTAAAACTAAGCTTGTGAGTTTAGGACCTGAACAAAAAGTTCTCTGAACTTTAGAAACAGAAAATTTCATTTTAACAAAGCATTAAAAAAGCCCTGCTGTCACTCATTTATAACCCATTTAAAATCTTTGGATTTTTCTGGGCTGCAACTAAAATCTGGATAGACCCCCTGTAACTTGCAGGTGTGCAAGAGAGAAGTTTTGCTGTGGGGACTTCCCTGACATAAGCCTCTCTGCCATTGCTTTGTCATTCCAAAAGCAGCAGATATGGCCTGGCTTGATGGGCCTGCTTTCTGCAGCGCTCTGGGGAGGGTCTTTCCCCCTCCTTGCATGCCTTTGGAGACACAAGGCTTTTCAGTGTTATTGCCTGATGTTGGTTCGACAGTAGAGTTGGCAGACATGCCCTCGGAGAGTCAAGGTGCCRCTCAGTGTGCGGGTCCGGCTTGTGTGAATGGCAGAGACCTTGTGTCTCCTGAGCCCAGCATCACGCTGTGCTGGCCTCCCAGAGCCCTTCCCCTCTCACGGAGGCGAGGTGCCGCCTGTCAGCCAGCAGACTGTATCTTGCCTCTGCGAGAATGTATCTCCCAATGTTGCCTGTTAGGTTAGTTAATACAGAATGAAATAATGAGACCGTGCCAGCAGAGCTGGCAAGTATTCAAGCAGTGCATCTTCACGCAATTGCCTGCTCAGGGTATAGTTAAAGTTCGCTTTTTTTTTWAAAAAACAGTTTCCATGCTTGAACTATTTGCAATGGGAAGGGGTGAATGCTAAGTCATGTTGCTGATGTTAGAACAAGTAATGCTGTGAGGATAATGTATGAATTATACAGTTCATTAAATACTAATTCAGTAGTTCTGCTAATCCAGTTACTCTCTGATTTTTAATCATATCGCTTGGGGCTCTGGCTTATGATCTCCTGACAACTTTAGTTGACAACATTTAAGAATTTTCCAGCAGTATAGTTCACCCTTCAGCTCAAACCTACCACCCTGTAGCAGTCTCGGCAGCAGGTGACCTGCATTTGCTCCATAGCCATCACAGTTCAAGTTGAAAGTGGCTTGGAAAGCTAAAAATAGTATCTAGGCCTTTGAACTGTGGGAATTTTATGGTGTGGTTGTTACTGCTCATCAGAAAGAGACTCTACCTGTTTCAGGTATACTGTCTGAGCTAAAACTTGTGAGTAGGAAGATACCTCAAGTATAAAACTGTGGAATACAATTTGTAAGCTGTATTTTTTACATTTTCTTTTAACGAGCAGTAAATATGTTCCGTTKTGATGGCCTTTAAGCAGTATTTGCCTACAAATTACCACTATTTTGACTTAAACTTCATTGCCATATGAAATTTATTTTACCTGGAGAGGTTGAATAAGGAGGTCTTTTCTACTTCAGTGGCTTGACTTACTGTGCTTTTGGAGATCCATGACTACAACCAAATAAATGTATTTTTGCTAAGCTCTCAAGAGACAGAAGGAACTTTGGCAAAAGAAAAAGCTGGTGTGATTAGAGAAAATCTTATTTTGCTAAGATTTAGAAGTTCTCCATTATCTGACATTCTATATACTTACTCCAGTGTTGAGGACTGTAAAAGTATGTATGGATATATGCTTTTTATCCTCTTATTTTTGCAGTGATTGGGTATAAAAGGCTAAACCTTTCCTTTCCAGTGGCAAAGCTTATGCTTTTGTTCATATTAACTCTATTAATAGCAGTTGCTTGGCATAGCTAGCAGTATTTTATTACTGTTGTATGATGCTTTAAATTCTTCCTGGTCTGGACTGGTTCTTTTGTTTATATTATTCTTCTGCTTCTCATAAACTTTATCTGTTTATCTTTGTGGGTTTTTTTGGTTTTGTGTTTTTTTGATTTTTCTTTTCTGGACTGATATCCTGATCCAAGGCTCTGTTATAGTGCCACGTAACCCACCTAAGTTAACCTTGCCTTCAAGAGTATCGTATTCTCCCAGCCACCCTGATATGTTTGGATCTTATGCGAATTGGAGCTAGACATTTGCCTGAGAGATTTCTTCTTGTTGCAGCTTCTATGTTCCAAGTAAGACTCATACATTTTCAGTATTAATATTTGATTTGAGCATTTTCTTCTGTTACAGACTTTGTTGCAATCTGGAAGGTACAGAAGAATTACATGTGGCTAAGCAGAGCCACCTCTGACTCACATGCTTGGAACATAAATGCAACAACTGAGGAATATGTTCATATAGTGTTCATCTCACTGACAAAACATCACTGACCATACCAGTCAGTAAACAACTTTCCCATTTTGTTACGGGAATATCCACCAGAAAATATCCACCAGAGGTTTTTGGATCGTAGGATGTTGCTGTCATACAGCAGAGTATGATCTTTTAATTTGGTTTCTGTTTGAACAAAATGTGGTTGAAATAGAGAAAATCTCTGTGAAATACTTAGTTTTCAGTTTGGTATTTTAGCATTGAAAAAAATGTCCCATTGGATAATTGCCTGTGAGACCTATTCTCAGCCCTATTTTGTGTCTTCAGTTATCTGCAAACCCAGAAAACTATCAAGCCTCAGCGTCTGCACCAACAAGGTCTCCTTAGCAGCCATTTTGGATATATATCCTTCTGTTCATGTTTGCAATGTCTCTTCTCAGTCCTTGATCTTTAATATTCTAGAACACCTCAATTAAGTTTCCAGTCTTTTGTGTAGCTAATTTAATTTTGGGAAACTCTTTTGAAGAATAGCATTTGAACCTTTAACAATGTGCTTTCTTTAATTGCTTCTTGTTTTAAACCAGAATTTGTCTTACAGGAGCAATTTTGTAACTGCTTGTGTGACTCAGACTTCTCTTTCTTCCTTCAGTATCACATGTCAGTACGTTCCTTTCCTCTTTTATAAGTGGTGGATATAAATGTGGGATTTGTTTTTGTTGATAAATAAAAATGCTTTTTCTCCATTACATGTATTCTGTATCAGAAGTAGAGAATTTACTTCACAAATATCGGAGAGGTCAATGCTTTAATAACCGAACTACCTATGGGGGATTTTACAGACAAGAGTATTTACCTATTCTGGTATTTTTCCTCTCTTGGGAGATAAAAGTTCACTTTCACAGAATCTGATGGTCTGACTCTACCACTGTCAGAATAATCTTTATGAGTTTCTGGGTTTATAAATCAAAGAGACATTGAATCTAGAAGACAATCTTGCTTTTAAAAGTCTATCTTTTGGGGGTTGTTTTGCTGTGAGACCAGCATTTCTGGGTAGCCACTGTCTAAGACAATTATGGAGAAATGGTTGTCTTTGTGCACTTCTCATTGTTATTCACTGGCAGGATAGTCAGCGGAGGGTCACGCTGAAGTTCATTCAATCAAAGCTGTGGCAGCAACAGTAGTCAGCCTCGGGTCAGTTCCATCTCTTGAGATTTGTAGGGCACTACCTGATGTCATTTGCATAATTTTATGTAATATTAGTGCCTTAATATCTTGTAGCAAAGGTTTTAAAGGCAACAAATCTGTATCTTATGTTCTTCTCCCAACAACAATCCAGTTCTCTTTCCCCTTACAGTCTTAAGGTAACCACTTGTATGTATCCTCTGGTATCTAAATTCATTTTCACTTATGTATAATGAAGATATAATGTGCATTGTTATCTTACAATATATTAGTGATCACTACAGTTATATTTTATCTTTATGTTCATGGGATTATTTATGTAGTTTGAATTATCATGGGAACCCCTGCCTTGCACTTTTGAAATAAGCTTTAGAGCAGTGCTGTCTTGTGGAGCAGTAGATATTTAACTTGGGGTGAGATCAAACACGTCCAAGAATTATCAGCCTTTATTCACTCATTAAAGGTATACTAGGCAACACTAGTCTATATCTGTTGTATTGGATGAATCTCAACAATCTCTTTTACATGTGGAGATATACAGCAGCCCTCCCACACACGCACCCCTAAGCCTTTCCAGTATTATGTGAAGAGATAGGCTTAATTTCTAATTTATAAATCAGTTTTGAAGAGTACACAGCCTAAGAAGAACAAAAGACATGGCATGAAGAATGCTGCGCTTAAGAAAACATGAAGCTTACATGTTGTTATTTTTTTTTTCTTAAAGCCAGACTTTTTCTAGCTTCAGCTGATATTTTGGTATTAACATTTCCAATAATGAGATGATCATGTAGAAGTATTTCCGAGGTATTTCTGCTTTGTATTCTGAAGTGTATCTGTTGGTGATTATTGTTGGTGATGTTGGCTAACAGTGGTGATTGTTAGACATTCTGATTTCTTGGAAGGAGTATTATTTAAAATACTAGAAGTCTCAATGTGTATAACATGGCCAGCTTCCAAATAAGAATTTTACATATTTTAATGGAAGTTGGTTAAGGAATCATTAAAAGGGTAGAAAAGATGAGGGACCATTTCATTGGTGGAAAAACTATCAAGAAAATAAARAGGAAAGTAAAATACTACTTAGAAAAGCAAAAGTTGGAGAAACAACAAAGAAGTATTGTTTAAGAAGGAGAAGAGTAAGTTTACAAATTAAAGGGCAAAACCAGTGAGTGTTCAAGAATGGGAAAATAATATTTCAGCTTAGCTTCAGAGGACTTCAAGCACAGAAAAATTAATGACCTTGTTCAAAATGTCCAAGTTCAGATCAAAAGTGAAGGAGAAATAAGAATATTAGATAAATGTGTTCAATACTGTGGAAATGATGAAGAGATAATGGGATTCTTTCAGACGTCAGAATAAAGTTCTTACTGTGTTGTGCAACGTGCTGTAGAGCTTTATGTGACGTTTTAAAGTTAAAGAATTCAATTTTGGCCACAGACAGCATGAGAAATTTCAATTGTTTCCTAGTAAAACATACACAATTTTTAACTTTGAGACAAAACATAAAAGAGATGAGGCTGAGGAAACACTCTCTGATTTGGTCTAAAATAAAGAGATAGGAGGAGATGCAAACAGAATACTGCTTTGAGGAAATAATGTCCTTTGTTCCAAACAACACTGCTAACTCGCAGAGGAGATAGAAATTACAATCACAGAATTGTTTCCCTTTTTTGGTAGTGTTGGCTTTTCCTTAACAATTCCTCTGATAAAGAAACCAGAGGAATTGAACACCATCCTTTCATCAATATCTTTTGACATAGCACCATAGTTTGAAAGCAGTTAGAAAATATCTGGACTTTGAATTAAATCTTGCTGTTATTGAAATCAGGCTTTTTGTTTCGTTGGCTCTTTTTTATCCCAATTGATTTCTATACACCCAGAGGTAGAATTTTTTCTCTTTTATTTTCTCTCCTCCTTTCCTTGTTGAGCCAAGCTTACAAATTACAGAACTCTTGAAAGCAATTATTTTTATAAATATTTTCAATTATGTTTTAATTCAGAGGATTATGATTTCTCCATCTCTTATTTCTTTGATTGAAAATTTAGGAGGATTTGGTGGTATATGACTTGTGGTTATATAAATAGCCATTGTTTTTTCATTATATGGTCATTGCTGGATAATACCCATGAAAGCTGATGATAATCTAATGTTTTGACTGTATTTTGCTTTAAAGGGAACTATGAGGAAGTATACAATAACCAGCTGAACTTGGCATACTGCTTCAATGACTCTGAGGACAAATGGTTGAGGAATTACTTTTATGAACAATGCTTTAACACTGCTCAACTAATAAAAATTGATGGTGGAAAGAAAGAGGCACAAGCACATGCAAATATGGGCCTCATCAGTGAGGAACAAGGTAAGTCACTGGTTTGTTTTGAAGTTCTGCTTTGTGAATTAAAAACATTACAACTTTGAGCTCACCTAGTCTACTGTGTGCCTCAGACCAAATTGCTTTTCTTAGAAGAAATAAGATTCATAGAAATTGAGACATTTTGTGGAAATAGTATAATTCTGATAATAGCTTTGAATTATGAAGTTATCCCTCAACATACTTTCTTTATAGATCAATATCATTTGAACTGCTACTAAGCAGTCATTCGCTACTTAGCAAGCATTCTTTCCATTCCATAATGCAAATTCTTGCTTTGGAATTATATTGGGTGTGTTTTTCTTATCTGACAATGAACTGTTGATAACCAATCTATATGTAAAACTTCCTACAAGAGCTGATTTGCATGCACATAACAATAGTTGCAGATGGAGCGTGCTTTCATAATATTTTGCTGTTCTACAGGAACAATGACAAAGAGAAAATCTTTGCTAACTTTCAATATGTCTCCTTTTTTAAAATTTCTTATTTATTTATTTTGAGGTTTTTGTTTTTTATTTTTATTTTTTGGCTAGATTTTTTTTCTATTTAATAGATAAATCTAATTAAAGCAGATAGTAGAGGTAATAGATAAGATAAATAGATAAGATAAATAAAAGATTGACTTCATGAGATGTGCTCTTGACATATTGGTGTTGGTTGTAACACATTTTCATATTTTCTCTAAATGCTTAGGAATTATTTGTTTGACTATATATGCCAATATTATTCCAGGAATTGAAACTAAGCTAAATTCAGTTTCCCCGTAGATGGGATGGTACTTGCTTAAAAATCATGACCAAATTATTTTCATTTCTGAGTGAAAAAATTAGGTTATCTTTGTGTTCCACAATAGAATAAAATGACATAAGTTACTGGGTATTTCAACCTTTTCACCTGGTCTTTGAGATACTAAAAAATAAAGTGGTTACAGGAAGGTGCTTTAAAGTATTTCTATCTATAGCTTCAAAGGCTCATACTGAGTGTGACTCACTAGTTTTATCTACTCATTGCCTTAAACCTTTCTAACATTTCCTTCTTTTTATGATGTGTTAAGCAAAAGTTGTTGAATACTTAAATATCCTTAAATCTTCAGTCCCACTACAAAAACACTGCAAGTGCTGAGGTAAGTACACTTTGAGATGCTCAGAGGAGGAGGGGAATTTTCATTTTCCTAAAATATTTGAAATTTCCATAAGAAACTTCTTATTAACATACATAAGGAGAGAAAAAAGCAAGGTGCATTTTCACTGCCCAGGGTAAAGCTCCATTAAATCTGTAGGATTTGTCTTTTGCAAATATTTTATTTCCRTAGAGAGAGGTGAAAAAATAAAGAAACTGAGAAAGTAAGCCTAGGATTTGCTTTGAGGGACTACTGAGAAAAAGACAGTGGATATATTCCATTTACTTCTTATTTTAAACCGGTAAAAAATTAAATGTGATAGAAGAAAAAGACTAAAAGTAATGAGGTTGAGTTGGGGTGGTATAAAATTATATGTACATTAATGTAGATATATATGTACATACATAGAGAAGTGTATGTGTGTACGCATATGTATATGTATGCCTATATAAATATTAGTGTGTGAGTACATACGTGAATGATGCTTGATATTTACATGATACTTTCATCTGATTTAAATTGTTATATCTGTATTAACTCTATTCATTAAATCTACAGTCAAAATATTTATTTTAATGGGACTGGGAAGTAATAGTGCAAGGACCAAGACAAGAACTAATAATAGTGCAAAGACTAAGATATTATTCTCATGAAAGATCATACATTCATCCTCTTCGATGTGAATATATTGTAGCAGGTCTTCTCACATCTCTCACTCAAAAGCTTATTTTTGCTTTTTTAATATAAAGGAGGGATTGCTTATGAGTGTTAAGCACCTATTTGTTGCAAATATTGTTGTTTGCCTTAGAAGCAAATTGTTCATTTGATGAATAATCAAATTTCACAATCAAATTTAAAGTTCTTTGATTTTCAGCCTGGTCCCTGTCCTAGAGACTAGAAATAGATTTAATGTTTATTAATTTTTAAAATTAAATTTTGGAGTGTTGCCAGCGTAGACTTCAGTCATGGTATTGAGATGCAGATGATTAGTGGCTGTCAGTAGTTAATGGCTGATGGTAAATAAGGGAAAGAAAACAGTAATAACAGAGTAGCCTGCTACAGACACAAGTGGAACATTGTGCTTGGAGCAAAGACGCTTCCAGTGGCAGTTCTGTGCAGAAAGAGATTTTGACTTCTTTGAGAATCTCTGTTTATAAAATAAAATCTCTGTTTATGTGTTACCCAAATGAGATGACTACATACATGAGAATGAGGATTACAGTAGAGTGCTGGATTATGACACTAGTTAGTTAGCTGCGCTCACTGCATAGTTCCCTCAGGGAGCTGATCTTGAATGGTTTTATTCATTTGGTTAGTACTTATTTCCTTATGTAACTATTAAACATGATGTCACTTTATTGTCACTTTGAAAAAGCAATGACATATTTTTATATCTTTTCTTACATTAAGTCCAGTATTATTTATCTTCCAAGTAAGCCCAGGCTTTGTGGCAGAGCCTCAGTTAAGGCGAATTCTTTTCACACAGTATTTTTCTTCCTATGCTTTGGATGGGTTTTTAGAAGTAATAAAATGATAATCAGAATCAGTATTATAAATGCATATATCTTTCTGTGTTATCAGAGGATAAGAAGTAGTGTTTTTTTATGGTCTGAGGACCAGCTGTTGTAGTTCTGCTCTGTTAGTGTAAATTCTACTGAATTAGGAATTTTGGATTACACTGTTACATCTTACAGAAGAAGCACAGTCTAAGTGCATTTATAAATGTGGTGGCTAGTGCTAGTTTATACAGGTTCCTATGCTGCCAGTGCTCATCATAGTATTTGAGTGTCTTCTGTTGTGTATTAAATGGTTAACACCTACCATGCATGACATGATGTAGTTCTTACATGTATCCCAAAGTTTCAGAAGATTTGCATGAGTAACAAAAGCAGCCCAGGAGAAATGATGCTAAATGAGCTAAAAGAGCTATTATAACAACTATTTCCTTCCAGGAGGTTAAAATAAAATTAGATAGAATATAGTTCTGTTTTATTCAAAACCATCAAGAATTATAACGGACATCTGAAAGTGTATTTATTCTAAAAGCAGCCATCAAGGCTGCTGAAAAACAATAAGGGCAGAGGAGGGGATATGTGTGCACTCACACATGCACACATAAATGTATGCCCCTGTATAGGTATGTGCATGGTAGGAGTTCCCAAACCAACAGAAGTCACAGAAAGCAGTGTTTGAAATGCCAAGATTTCGATCTTAATATCAAACAAGTCTGCTCTTCTTAAAGAAACTTCAAGGTAGCCATTTAACTTATCTAGTGTATTTCTAATAGATACATGACTTCCTCTAGGGCATACCCTTGTACTAAGTTAGCTTGTGGTACGTGGGCTTTGGAGTTTGGGAGCAGGAGGAGTGACACAGAGAACATGTGGCCTCATCATGACCTTCCTCTCCTCCAAATGATGCAAGGATCTCTGCACTTACCTTGCAGAGGTCAGCAGGAAAGGTAAGCATTTGCAGCCTGTGGTCTCTTCCCTGTGTTAGTAAGTTAAGCAGTGCTCGGAGATGTCGGTGGTCAGTTAAGGATGTTAGAGCAGCCCCTCACTTGCTTTTGATTCAGGCCAGCTTGTATTTTCCATCCCCTTTCTTGCAGTTTTTGTGGGACAGTTAGGTGGTTGGAGGGTTGCAGGGACCAGCCTAATAGGCACTGTACATGCAGCCATGCAGTTCAGAAGGGTAGCAGCGTTTATGAGATAGACACACCTTCCCTGCCAGCTGGTTGCAGTGCTTGCAAACATCTCTGAATCCATCTAAATAAATAGCTTAGAATAAACTTGCAGAACAGTGGAGTCCAATGAATAAAACCTCCCCAACATATGCCAAATGTAAATTCATAGGAGATTCTGAGGTGTGTGAAAATTATGCCACTATTCTATTCTCGATTAGATGGTGACATGAAACAGATTTTCTAGGACCTACTGAATGAACACAGGGACCTCTAAGTTACATTAATTTATTATGAAAAATATGGTCCATATAGACTTTGTCAATCCAAATTAAGACCAAGGAATAGGAGTTCTACCTATCATTAACTGTACTGTCAAAATGAATTTAAAGGTTTAAATCAAACCTTTATAGAAGTAATCAGAAACATTCCTATTGGCTTTAGTGGTTATTTGTTCAGTCCTTGAAGATCATCATAGCTACTTCTGATCTATTTGAGAAATAATAACTTAAAGTCAGTTCCTAGCATAATCTTCTTGCTTTGGAAAATAAGAATCTGGAATCATTGTTTTCTTGTTCCTATCAGGTCCCATTTAATCCATTCCTAAGAAAAATGTTGGGTTTGTATTTCAAATTTTTTACGGCTAGCATTTTTCAATTACAAATTCTGATTGTATTTATGTTGTATAAATAATTGAGATAAACTCAGCATACATTCGTGAGAATCTACGCAGAGGAAATATGCAGATGTTTAAACAAGATTTCCCCAATTGGTTTGCCTTCAGGTAGAAATAATTAGTATTCAGATTTTTAAAATTATAAAAAGAATGTTAATATTGCAAAATGAAGTACCAAAAAGGCTTAAAATTGCTAGGAGATTTCTAAGTATATCCAGAATAAAATTCACTCCTAGGATGGATGGCCCACAAGAAGCTAATTTACAAAGCATTATCTTGTTATCGGTGTTACAAGTCTGCCAAGCTTACTTAAACAGCAAATCCTCATTGTGTTGTATAACATAGAAATAAAAGTGATGCTTTACAATCTGATTGCAAAACAGATTAGAAACAGCTGGTAAATACAATGAAGCAGTGGGGCAACCCTTGTGAGCAGTGATGAAATTCTTCCTTACTACATCTGGAGTACAGACTCAGTATTGATAACGATGTTGCTGTATTTTTTAAACCATCCAGCCTGCATATTTAATGTTGTTATATTTCCACCATAAGGTGTATAGCCAGTATCTAGAGGTCTCCATACTGTTGTGTTCACTAGTGTAGGTTTGACAGTGGAGGAAGGGAACATGAAATCTAGCCCTTTCCTCAGAACTCTGTTTTCAGAAACAGAATCTAAAGAGCAACTCAGATTACCAGGTAATAATTTTCAGAGCCCTTTTGGATTCATCTTCACTTCTTTCTGTGTTAGAACTTCTTTTTGTTAACAACTTGTCTTGTTTCAGAATAATATTCAAATATCCAGATAAGCTTGTGATTGGTGCAAAAAAAAAGAAGATCTGGTACTTTCTCACTCTATTTTCATTTTTGCAATGCGAATTTTCATACTGTGGAGTTCTTATGACTTGATCAATTTTGATAGAAGATCACACCAAAACTCTTTGGGGACAGTCTTGTTTCCTTTGGAGACTAATCTACAAGAAAGGCTTTTATAGTGTTCATTAGTTGGAGAAAACATGTAGTTTGCTTCATCTGAGTCTTTTTTTTTCCCACTGTGGTAGGGCCAGGATGCAGTAGTAACAGACTGCCATTGTTTCAGCATGATATTCCCCTCCACCCTTCCCATGTTGCATATTCCATAACCCAAACTTTTCTGTTTGTGATTACTTATTCCATACTACTCTTACACTTTTTTTTTTCCAGAAAAAGCACAAAAAGAGTTCAAACCTCAAAGCTACCCCATGTGTCTCCAAATCCTGAGGCTTTATCTACATAGTGCTGTTGCTAAATTGTGTGTCTAAGTAGAGGCATGTGCATGGAAAGTCTCCACACCAGGGAACGAAAGAAGCCTTTCCTTATAGGAAATGGAGTATTGCATGATCTTTTTAAACACTTCCAGTCATTTCTTTCCATTGTGTAAACTGAAGCTGACTTGTTTAGCTTTCTGCATTTGTACTATTTGGTAATGCAGTTGTTTTGTTTTCCTGGTTGAATAAATGAATATATGCACTATAGGAAAAGTTGCATTAGAAAGCACAATTTAAAAGGTTTAAAAAGCAATTTTATAGGAGATAAGCTCTTCAGATGTGATGCTCTGTCAGTCAGTGGCTAGACAGAAACAACCAGAAATACAGAAAGATAATATTATTCACAGATAAATGACATCTCATTGTTGCAGTGGTGTTACTGGTATGCAGCTGGCAGGTACTGGCTTGAACTGATGTTAAGGAAATGAGATGTGTATTCAGCTCAAACTAGTATGCTCTTAACAAAATCTGAAAGAAGCTTCTGAATATGCACCATGGAAGGCAAAAAAGGCCTTCTGAATTTATCAAAGAGTATTGCATATATGATTTCTTTTTTTAAGTGTTGGTAGACAATATAAATGTTTTGAACCAGAAAATTCAGAGTTCTGCAGGGTTTTAATTTTCATTTCAGAAAATAACTACTGTGGGGATGGAAACTTGTTTCATGGTTCTCCTTCAGTTGCTTTAAATCATGTTTTATTATTAAACACAAGAAAGTAGTAATATCCTGTATACTAGAAGAAAGTAAGCAGGTTTGCCAAAAGCCTCCTTAATCCTTCCACCATTACTACTGCTTCCTTTACCTAAGAAAGATTCAAAGAGAGAATCTCTGAGTTTTAATATAACATCTAGGGACAAGTCTGTATCCCTGCTTTGTAATGAAAAGCTCTTCAAAATATTCACAGCTGTACAACAGTATTAATTCTAATYTTTGTAATTTGCATTTTCCATGAAAGTTTTATGACCCATACTGAAGACATCTTTATTTAGTTTCTGTTCTTATGTCTTTAGTGATTGTAAAGTTCATTTTCAAATAGTTCCTAAAATTAGTGAAAAAGTATTGCTGTTGTTTACATTGTTTACATTTTTTAGGGAAAAAAACACTTTGCTTGGTTTTCAGATGATTTGCTTATGTATAAACTTCAATAATAATTGTATTTTGACAATTCTTATATCAAATATTGCTGTTTGCTTTATATGTATTTTCTTAAGACTATAGTATCTAATGAAGAGATCTTTTTAAAGTATTGATAGCCACAAGTAAATTATACCATGTTTGATCTGTGTTAAAGATTCAAAGTCCAAGCTCTTTGAATAGAACTTAGAATAAAAATGTAATTAGGTTACATCCCTGAAGTCTGATATATCTTTAAACAAGACTGCAAATGAAACTTTATTAAAACTTCAAATGAATTATTTCTTTGCTTTTTTAAATTCTTTTTCCCTCTCTTCTCTTTCATGTCTATTACTGACATTACTGCTTGTATTTTACCTGTCTTTTCCACAGTATTTTAATTATTTACTGCTTAATGAGTAGGACTGAGATGAAACTTCAGTTCAAGCTGCCCACTCACGGATTTTTTTTTTTTTTTTTTTTTTTTGCTTCAAAGCTTCACGAGGTCTTGAACTACTGCAGCTGTCACTGTCTTAGATAAACTTTCTTGGAGGCAGTGTTTTTCCTGCTAGTATTGCACAGAGTAGGCACTGTTTCCAGAGGTGTCGTCTTGGTGGGTCTGAGAAGCTGATGGGGCTTTTGTCAGTGGAATTATGTTGATGTGAGCCATTATCAGAAGTGTTTAGAAGTCAAATGTAAAGCAAACACCATGAAACTATTAATGAAAATGTATCTTACTTTGCAGAGGATCATAGGATAATTCAGGTTAGCAGGAGATCATCAGCCCAGTCTCCTGCTCAAAGCATCCTTTTGAAGCAGATTATCTGCACTGCAGAACAGCTCCAGCACTGTGGCATTGCAACTGATACCAAGTTTATTCTTGAAATCTCTGGAAAGTAAGAGACTAGAAATGGATGTAGAATTGGGATAAAAAGTGATCACCACACACAAAAAAAAAAAAAAGGAAGTAACATGAGACAAGAATTTGATATGAATTAACAAAAATGAAACTAATGTGCTTCATGACATTTTCCATATTTGAAAGATAATGATCATATATGCTCTGAAATTAAATAGAAATGTAACTTGTTTTCACACAGTTAAGCTAAAAAAAGGAAAACTTTAAAAATAGAACTGTAGAGCATGCTCTATACCTCATAATATATCACTGCATTTTCATTTCCTTCCCTTCTCTGAATTTGTGAATCTGCCTATAAACACTGAGACATTTGTAGAATCTTAAGAGTAGGCATCTCACTGACTACAGACATGTTCTTACCCAGAGTCTGGGGACTGTAAGCTTGCTGAATATATTTGGTGTTTTAGCCTCTGCACATAGGAAGCACCTTGTTCATGCAAGAGGTTTTACTGTTATCGGAAAGCAAAAATTCAGTCCTCTTTAAAAYGGGTATGTTGTCGTTCAACTGGTGTTCAATGCTGCATTTCCTGCTCTAGACTGAATTTGATGCGTAGCAAATAGTGTTTGCTTATATATAATCAAATAAGTCAGTTGTGCAATTATCATGTGTTAAAGATTTCAAAGATTCTAGATTTCACCTAACCTTTTACAAAAATGCTTGACATATGAATATTATTTCCACAATTATGTCTAGTGCAAAAGGGAAACATTGGCGATATACTGTAGTTTCATTGGCCATGGTATATGTGACAAGTGGAAGCATATTTTGTATGGAAGACTAAAGCAATTCCTTAAAGATAGTAATTATTATTCAACTTTTCTATCTTTAGTCATATTTCTACCTTAAAGAATTGTTCAAAGGTCATATTTGAAATCACTCTTTGATTTATTATTCTTTCATATATATCCATATACTGTCAGTCTTGTCCTACTCTGTGTCAAGTATAAGCAGGCTCTGTGTAGGTACAATATTTGGAGTCATGTCATTGACACCAATTTTTCATTGCAGAGTTTCTCTGATTAGTGGCAACAGGTCTAGGCAGTATCTATCTCAGAGAAAATCTGGGAAGGATTTCCTGGAGAGCCAGCAGCAATTTGAAAAGGCCTGGATCTAACTCATGTTTTCGAGGGCCCAGCGACTGCTATTTTAACTGTTAGAAAGCAGGAGGAGGGCATCTGGTCCTGCCTCCCTCACAGCAGTGCCTGTTCCTCCTGTGCTCCCTGTCCTTTACTCTTTCTTCTAAGAGCAATGATTTCTTTCATAGCGGTTCCTCTTCTGGTAATGTGCCCTTCAGCTAATTATTGKGTGTCCACAGTAAATTTTCCCCAAACCAGTTGTCATCTCAGCTGCTTATGGGAGACTCTTTTTTTCTTTGCAGATCTGTAGTATTGGTAACAGTGGAGAATTTATAGAGCAGGGGGAACCAAGGAAATTAGTAAGTGTTACTATGGCTCTAGGTTGCTCCAGTTCTTATTACCTGCCCCTAAAGCTTGGTCTGTAAGCAGAGCTCAACTGAGTGGCTTCACCTGTGCTGTGGGAATGCACGAAGGCCTTCCTGGGTGACATGGTGGCATGTGAAATATGTAACATTTAACAACTTCTCTTTCCTGTTCAGTTGTTGTCTTTTAAGTGACCCCTGCTCATTCTAAAAAGCTGTTCAGCTTGGCCAGATAGTGCCGTAACCCCATGACATTAGAGATGAGCAGTTGCCTGTGTGGGTGTAGTGCTGAAGGAGACTATCTCTTGATCATGGAGGTAGTGCTGGAAATGGGTAAATAGTCATGTGTTTCTCTGAGAACATGTTTCTCTTAGAACACTTCTACTTCCCAAGATATAGTATTGCTTTGTTTGTCACAAGATTTCTTTCAGAACTATATTCCTGCACCTAAAGATGCAAATTCAGGCATATGAGTAATCTGTTCAAAACAGAGTAGTATCTGTGTGATTGGATTCAGACAGTAGAGAAAGGTAAAACCTCCCAGAATCCTGGAAGTCACAGTGTCACTGTGGTTGTGGTTTGTCAGATGTTGCTTGGGTGTTTTACTTTAGCTATGGTACTCTTTATGGGTATGCAATTTGTCCTTTCTGGTCCAGGCTGTGTGCACATATTCACTGGCCGTGCATTAGCCATTCTGACTCATTTTATTTTTTAGATCAATACAGACTTTGTCAGCCCAAGTTTTTCACAACCTACCCACTTTTCCATCAAAGACTGGGTGTTACCTTCTTTATTGGTACAGTTACAAAATAAAATTGCCGGCCTTATTTTCAAAAATTATCCATGCTTGTGAATTGTCCCTTACCCCTAAGCAACATCTTTTAGGGCATCTTTTATAACATAATACACTGCTGTGATATATCATATTGTATTGTGACCAATCCTACTATGAATCCTTTGATATGCACTGCCCTCTAGGTGAGTATTTTGAGTATATGAGCTTTGAGACAAGTAATTTAGGTTCCCCAGAGAACTAGATTATATACGGTCTTGGTCTCATTGCATTCATATATATTTATATATATATATATGCATAAATACATGAAAAAATGCTTGCTTAACTAGTGTTGTCAGAAATTAAATATTCTATAAACTGCAAAACCAAAGATTAGTCCAGTAGTTGTGAGCCAGCCATGAAAGCATAAAATATCATCATCATCCTTGCAAGCCAGTGATCTGCTTCCTCCTACTATGCCCACTTCTTGCCTTAGCAGACCAGTCTCCTTAAGCCCAAGCCATATCTCAGGTCGCATGATGTTCARCTTCCCTTTAATCTCCTTCCTTCCAAGCATCCAGCTTCGTGCTTCTCAGGCAAGCTTTCAGCTGACCTTGAGCTTCTCATACTCTAGGGAGAAATCTGGTGGTGTATTGTCAGAGTGGAGAAGCCGTTAGAATATCCCCTGGTGAGCTGGCATGTTCGTTGCAATATTGTGATGAACCACCTATGCCATTTTTACTAAAACTCCCTATGGAATCTTTCTAAGAAATAATGTTATCAGCCTCTGTCTAGTAAATAATAACAACTTTTTAGTATTAATCTGAAAAATGCTTATCTTAATTATTCCCTGATATTCAATTGTGTTTTAGAGGAGCGTGATAGAGTTATGAAGGAGCAAAATTTCATTTAAAATTCTTTTCACCTTTATTTTTTCATCTTATTCTTAAAGATAGCTTCATTGACTTGGATTCTGGCATCCAAGATCAATCCTAATGACGTCTGTACAATTCATTTTACCTCAGGAGTCCAGGGTACAACTACTTACTGAAGGAACCTTGTTTTATAATTTTGATGAGCTTTTTATGCTACCAACACACCTTTCTGTACTTTTTAAGGTAGCACCACTTACAAAACCCTATGTAAATATTAGCTGCTATTGGAACTGTGGCAGATCCTTAACTATTTCAGCATGAATAGTGATACCCAAATTATGATCGTGGAATGCAGGAAACAAAAAATAATACAAGTAGTTCAAGCAGTTAAACTGAAATGTAAGCCAGTGTCTTTTAAAATGGCAATAGCATTTTTCTTTGTTTTGCTACCATTAATTCTTGTTTCAAGTTGATTTTATGTCCACATAGTACAATGAGTAAGCGACTACAAAAGATGATGTTTGWAATTAAAATATACTATAAAATACTTAAAGCTTTATTGTTCCTTTAGGTTGCTCTTCTAAGCTGAAGTGGAGTATTTTCCCAAGTCCTCAACAAATGTTTGCAGTTTAGAACTAAATGTGCTTTCTATTTTTACTGGTGCTGCCAGAGCAATGTGCCTACSAGACCTGGAACTCTTTTTGGTTTTTTCTTTTTTTCCTTTGGGGGCAGTTGTTTCTGTGGCGTTACTTCCATTGGCACAGGTACGAGCTGATAGAAGAGGAAATCGCTGGGTGCTCTCAGTATTGCTGCAGCATGGAGCGAGAACAGGTCAGGCACCGCATTTTGCACACTGTGACATTTTAAATTACCTGTATACTACTGGAAGCAATCTATGGACCTAATTAACATCCTGCCTAATTAATGTCAGAGCTGTATATGGAGAACTCTTGACAGATTTGCAGTGCATTTATTTATTAAGTACCACATTATTCAAATTTGCTATCTTTAATTTCTGTATTGAAAACTTCAGATTTGTGTGCTGTTTTCTTAAGTGGGAGTAACTCTTCCTTTTTTTTTTTTTTTTCCCTCCCCTCCTTCAAGTAATCAATGCACTGCTGAATGAGTTCATTTTAATGCACTCAATCATGCCTCTAATGTTTGTAGCTTACGGGCGCAAGCATCAGTAATGCAGGAATGTTATATGGCTTTAGTTTGGGCCATTTCATAAAATATTCATGGAATCAAAAATGTGCATCAAAATAGCGGCTGGGAGAATTACATTTATGTGCCTGCTTTTATGGCAGCTTCACATTTAAACCCATTTGTGTTAATATCTAGTCAATCTTTCTACTTAAAAAAAAATAAAAAGAAAAAAGAGAGATAGGCAAATAGTAGTCACTATATATACCTTTTCTGCTTGAGATTGGTCCAAGATATGTATTGTGATACAAATATGTATACTTCTGGAGTATATTTTGGTCAAGGAAAATTATAAAGGAAGTCGTAGACAATAGGAAAACGTTTCTCTTCAAATTTACAAAATTGCATGTAGTTCTTTGGCTTGAATGARTACATCTCATTTTTGTGTCTTTTAAGCAACGCTAGTTCAGTTCAGTGAAAACTTTAGCACAAATCTTGTGCACACATATGTAGTGGCTATGAAAATAAGAGTAGATTCTAATTTGTTATTGTTAGTGGCCAAGTATATTCACCTGCTTATGTAAAGGCAATTCCAATTGTGAATAGAGTTTCTTTTGTTATACCCTGAGTTCCATTAAACTAACATTTTAGTAGTAGTACTATATGTATTGTTAGAATTACATTTCTATTTTTGATTCCATATGTAAAAAGTTATTAGAGAATCTCAAACTCTTAGGATATTTTAGACTAACTTAGAATAGCTGTAGTCCTTGTATAGGATTTTTCCAAATAAATTTTTCAAATATAGACTTCCTAGAACACTGTCTAGATTTCCTCATGAAATTCTTGAAGTGTTATAAAAGATACTCTCCTACAAAATGTTCTGAGTGATTGTTCTACTTGCTGTCTTTTTTTGCCTTTTTTTTGATCTTTCAATTGTTAATAAATACTGTTTAAAAACTCTACTTATCATTGTCCAAATGACACAAAAATATTCTTGTTCTAACATGCGCTGTATTAGGCTTGCACTTCCCCTCAATGGTTTTCAAGGTAGCACCACCTCTCTCTCCCTCTAGCTCAATATTTAAAAATTAAAATGCACTGGCCAAAGCAATTCCAGCTGAGCCAACTCATCGCCATGAATAAACTCTCCATCTCCCTGAAGACATTATTTTCCCAGCAGCATTTGAGTTTCACATAAACATTGAGGGTTAAGGAAATAGGTTGATATATCAGTTGCCAATGAGGATGAAGAATTTCAGCTTATTTTGGTGGAGTAATGAATTCCAAAATCTAAAATGTTTTACCTTTCATGAGTTTGAGAGGTCTGCTGATTGCAAATTGTTAGTATAACTTGCAAGAGTCTTCAGTAAGCAAATTTGCAGTCACATAAGGGCTTTACAGGTCAGGAATTCCATCTCTCCATTGTTTAACTAATAGCTATTTTTAAAATTACTTTTTATTTTCTTGCTCAGCATCTTCTCCTTTGTTTTTCTGTGCGCAGAATATCAGATTGTGTTGTTTCTCACTGCACTATCTTTTTTTCTTCATAGAGCAATGGAGTCAAACCTTTTTTAATTTAGTTCCATTTCAGTGCTACCAAAAAGAATATACTAGTTTTGTACTTTGAAGCTTGATGCAGATGGATTATTCTCTAAAGAGGTTTCACAGAGATCTGGCAAAAAGGATGTCAGGTCAAGGCTGTTATGGTTAGGTCAACTCTTAAGAACTATGGGGTACATGGAATATATGAGTTCAATTTCCAGCCTGACAGAAACTTTCTCAGGGGGATACTGCAAGTGAGGGAGCATGAGTAAGAATTATCATATCAGATGGGTCTACCCATCTAAACAGGAGTTCTGTGGCATGCACATGTTCTTTACAGGGATGTTCAGCCCCTCTAAGAGATTGTGTTTCAAAGCCATGGATAAAAATAGATAGTATATTTGGTTTTAGATTACTAATCTAGGTGATATTCATTTATTGCTTTCTGTTTTACTAGAAGTTTTTGAGTTACTCATGAATCAAAGTATACATCCACCTGCCTTATTCTGACGAGTTTGTTACACTTCTAGTGAAGCTACATCAAATAAATGCAAGGCAGTATTTGGGGAGAATTTCGAGAGAGATACTGTCTGTGCTGAAGTGGATAAAATGCTAACTATTAGTGTTAAACTTCAACTCGGCTTTGCATCCTTTGTCACAAAACCAACATTAGCTTCCTCACYCATATCGAAAATCTGTTTAGCAACTTGTGTAACTGGAATTCTATTGACTTGTGAGTCAGGAAGCACTTAATGGTTAGGCAGAACCCTCACATGCTATTTGCAAGCCTCTTTAGACTGGAAAAGAGTTTTGGATGGCGGTTAGCTAGTCTGCATTTCTGTCTTATTTCCTGTTAAATTAACTCCCAGTGGATCATTAACTGCTTGTACCCTGGTTCAACTCTTWTATATCAAGAACGTTGTGTTTGGGAAAGAACTTAAGGATATGGTCCTGTCTGGTTACAGGGTAGCTATTGGCATAATAAGAATTTTTTTCCAATCCTTTGAGCTGTCTTTCAGTGATGTATTGATGATCCATATGACAGATTCCTCTGCCAGCTAGGCGCAAACTGATGGAAGAAGTGTCACCCTCACAGTTCTCCCATACCATGTGTAATGTGATGTCTGGAACAGTGTGTGTGTGTGTCTGTATTAATGTAAATGGTCTTAGATTCCTTGCTTTGCTGCAGTTATCCTATACCCATTTGGCATGAGGAAAACTTTTTCTGTGCTTTCAAGTTGTTTTTGAATTTTCACTGTCGAGATGGAGAGCCTGGCATTCACCTATTCTGCATATAAAGAAAGATAAATTTCATTGTGTGGGAGAGGGGGAAGTAAGGATTTTCTTGCAAGTTCAAGTGATTTAAACTTTATTTTCAAACTTTATTTTGCCTTAGAGGTATTTGCAGTTAGGCTGCAAAGCTACTTACTGCAGCTTCATGCAGCTACTTACTTAGTAGTTCATGTTTTTCTAGTATATTTACTATATAAATATACCAGAGTTTGCCTAGCAGTCATTGTTGAATAAATTCCTTTACATATAACTTTAATATACATCAGTGAAGGTTTTTCTGCAGTTTTGGTACCTTTGTTCTCTGCATCTTTCCGCACAGTTTTTTATTACAGAGAAAGAAGCCTGAGAAACAGTTTGAACTGTGATAATTTATGAACAGATGTGATTTTGAAATATGAGATCCACAAAGGCTATTTTCATGATTCTATTATAGATTAATTTTCTAGAAAATTCTGCCTTTGTACCCTCAGAATCATACATCCTCAACACTGTGAACTGCAAAAGAAAACTAATTTCAAAACCTTTGTATACGTAAAATTAATTGATCTGTACTTTTTGTGATGAGTTTGAAGAAAGATATTAGTGGTAGTTGTAAGATTTGACATTATTTTCCAGTGATCTCTAAGTTATTTATCAAAGATTCTTGAAAAAATTGTGAAATGATTGGAATACAACCTACTTTAATGAGAAAATGGTTATACACTAATAGTTTTTCAAAGMTTTTGTGGATTACTGTTTATAATTATGAATGTCATTTTTCAGGAGATATCATGAAAGCCACTGAACACTATGAAGCATTTTATGAGCTAACATTGGGTTCGACATGGAAAGATGAGACAGGCCGTACTTACAATTCGCTGGCATGTGAACATCTCTGGAAAACTTATACAATTCTGGCAGACCAAATGCTGGAAGATAAACAATACCAACAAGTCATCAAAACACTAAAAAGAGCTCTAAAAATGGCAAAAGAAGGTAGGTTGAAAATAACACTTTCACATACTTCTATTTGATGTTCATGCCATGRCTTTCCCAGGAGTAAGGCAAAAATTGTAAAGTGTTTGACTGGGTGATTATTTCCTATGAAATTCACAGACAAATGCTACCAACGCACTTCTGAGTCTCTCTAAAACACAAATACCTTCTTGCTGACAACAAAGGTTCCTGAAAGCATTTGCTGAAAACAAACAAACAAACAAACTGCCACAGTCTTGTATAAGTACTGTGAGTGAATCCATAGCAGGGAAGTGTGGTCACTGGTGGAGTTTGGAATTCTCATTGGCTAGTTGCTGCCATTTGACAATTTTTGATTCATGATAGTGGCTGGATCACCAGCTTTTCACTCTATGTAGGTATTTAATAATTGTGAAAACAAAACAATATTCTATTGTTAAAAACACACACACTCCTCTGTACTGTATTGTTCAGGATTACCATGTTCATTTTAATAGAACTTGCATCATTTTCAATATTTTTGAGGTAACAGGTAACTTAGTGCTACTTATTTGTCAGAAGACGCTGTTAGGTGTCTGCTTCTACTGACTTACTTTTCCTAGAGAAATGATAATTGGAGTTTTTTGAAGAAGCAGCATAGAAGATCTTGAATAATCATCTTTTTCTAGATCTGCAATTCAAGATCCTTTCACAATATTCCTTAATATTCGTTAATATTTGGCATATAACTTGCACGTGCAATTACTATATATATAAATTTAATAATGGATACATTAGTTTATGAAATTTAGTAATGTATGCCCGATGTTAATCAATTAGCCAATTTTCAAGTAGTAAGTGGCATAGATGATTCAAACTATCAAAAATGCAAAAATTTCAAAATATATTTAAAATGAAATTTAACACAAATGGATGATTGCACAACTAAAGAATATAGAAGAGTTTTATATATATATATGTGTATATATATGTATATATACACACACACATACACACACACATATTTAACAGTGTAAAATGTGTAAGCCCAGGCAAGTTCCAAAAAAAAAAGTCTCTATTAGACCAGCAGATAGTATTGGAAAAATAAGCTCTTGGACATCCAAGCTTATGTTAATTTTGGCATTTATGACTTGAAATAYTGTCAGTGAATATTATGTTTCAGGTTCTTGATTACATTGTATCTTTGATTGTACTAATTTTAAAGAAAGAATATTATTCATGTTGCCTTCATGAAGGATTAGTTTTTTTTAAGATGATTTAAAATTTAAATATGATTAAGTGGTAATTTTAAGGAGTAAAACAAACAGTGCTTTGAGGGCAAGGTTTCAGTTCTTTCTGTTCTAAATGTTTCGTTTTAGAGTTTATCTGGTTGAGTGGCTAATTCTTTTAATTTAACCACTAAATAACCTATTATAGTGCTATGCACAATTTGTGTAATTAGATCTGTTTTGAGAATTGCCTCTTTAGATCTTTTCTCTTAGGAGTATGTATCTGAATTCCGAGAAGGCCAATACAGTTAAGTATTGGAAGAAGGACACATGTACCTCAAAGCTTCTCCATTTCTCTTGCTGTATCTGTTGATCACATACAAGCTATTACAGCTATTCCAACAACTGTTGTCTATCTTACATGCTTAAGTCATGGATACAGTAAAACTACTGCTACTAGTTCTTACAAACCTACAAGAACTGCGTGTATGTACTACTCATAGAATCCTTATGGTTGGAAAAGACCTTTAAGATCAAGTCCAACTGTAAACCAATCACTATCATGSCTGCTAAACCATGCCCCTAAGTGCCTCATTTATATGTTTCTTGAGCACTGCTGGGGACGGTGACTCCACCGCTTCCCTGGGCAGCCTGTTCCAGTGCTTCCCTTTCTTTCCATGTAGAAATTCTTCCTAATATCTAACCTCAACCTGCCCTGGTGCAACTTGAGGCCATTTCCTCTTGTTCTATCTGTAGTTATTTTGGAGATTACCCCCACCCCCCTACAACCTCCTTTCAGGTAGCTATAGACAGCAGTATGGTCTCCCTGAGCCTCCTCTTCTCCAGACTAAATAACCAGCTTTCCCAGCTGCTTTTCATAAGGTCTGTGCTCTTGCCACTTCACCAGCTCCAGCCCCTTCATACTTTGCCCCTCATGAGCTCTACCTTCAAGTTCTGCCTATTGCTAGTGAGGTAAAGTTTTTTGAGTTTTTCTAAATGRATCAGATACTTTCCCAAAACTTACTTTGACCAAGTAGATGTCCTGGTGCCTTTATAACTTCTTGAAGTGTTCAGTAAAACAACGAAGCACCACAGTACAGTTACCATTTAAGCTTTGCAGATCTCCTTTCATAGTCCCAAATCAACACCTTTAGCCTCTGTCTCAGAGCCCATATTTAAGCCCATATGGGCTCTACACACCCACATTAAGTAGCTATTATGTCCTTCTGGACCTGCATCTATGTCTATGTATTTCCTGCATTAGGATTAGGTATACGTACTTCTTTAGTCTTTACAGTGATTGTTCTTGGGGAAAAAAAGATTTTTTTTTTTTTATTTTATATATCCCTAGTAACTTTTTTCATATTTTTTCTCGGTGAAACCATGTTTCTCTATTCTTTTGTGTCCTTAAGCCTTTGGGGGGATTTTGACTAGTGGGAAAGGGTTTTGAGTCACATGTGTTTATGTAACACATTGAGGATTTGTGCAACACACAGAGAACTTCAGTGGCATCAGTGATTTCAATACTCAAAGAGCTTGAAAACTTGATATCTTGATATTCAGTAAAGTTTATTGATGGTAATATTTCAAGTTCTTTTTCTGCTTTTTTTGTGTTTCTCTTTTGTGTTTGAACATATGGATATTGAGCAGTAGAAATATGAGATTTCTTTGCGCTTCTTTGATTTTGCTTATAAATTGCTTCTTTATTGACACTCATATTCTGCAAGGATATTTTGATCTATTGAGATACATTAGGCGTTTCTAAAATTAATTTGTATATATTTCACTATTGAATGGATGTTTTTCTATTGAAGAAGCAATATAAAAAGACCAGCAAGCAAATTTGTTAAAACAGTGGTTAGTGAAATAAAGTTTTACATGGAAAAATGTAGCCTCGGTTAGCAGCTGCTGGTGTGGAATTTTCTGTGACTAYTTGCAAGGACTCTGTTACTGTTACTTGCAAGTGTAATTTGCCCAGGCTCTTAGCTATTCTAGCCTAATCGACTGTTAGTTACAAAGAGTAAGATTCTCACTAAGGTTCTGTGCAAGCGAGGAAAGTATCTGAGTCAACATACTTTGTGTTTCTACATTGTAATGCTTTATCAACTTTTTTATATAGAATATATTATATATACAATTGTACTTTTTTRGCTTCTTTATATTTAGAGATTCTACTCTGACTTTTCTAATGTGAATTTTGGTTTTTTTAATGTGAAGACAGTGTTATTAAACAATTCATGATAGAGAACCTTACAGCATATTAAAGTGATTGTGCTGCATCACAGGCAAACTTTTTCTCTGACTTTATTGGTTTAGCTTCCCTGTTGAACTTTAAATTCATAACCTTTGCTTTTAGTTTCCTTTGTTCCTAGAAAGCTGTTATTTATGGAAGGGTTAAATGGCAAGAATAAGAAGGAAAAACTTATGTAGCACTTAAATATCTGCATGTTATTTAAATACCTGCAAGGACTGTCCATAGTAATGTAATTTTGCTTAGACTACACTAGTAACTATAATCTTTTCTTTAGGAGGTGATATGAAGATGGAAGGAGAAGCTGCCTATTGCTTAGGTTTAGCATACCATTTTGCTGGAGAAGAACAGACAGCAATACCAGTAAGTTTATTTTAAAGTTGCTTTGTCTTCCTCTACATACTTGGTATGTTCTTAGAAGTTTTGGATAATGAGAAAGGTACAGAGAGATTGGGCATACAGATCTTCTGTCTAGTTCCACCAACAGGCATCCATGTGGTTTAAGAAATTACGATTTCAAAAAGTTCCAGAACTTGGGGAACTTTCCTCAAGCCCCCTGAGCCCATGTTTCCAGCCTTGGATCTGTAGAAATAAAATAAATTAGAAAGTTAAATTACACATGGCTAACATTCTTTTCCTCTATTCATACATACATATATACAAACACACATTATATACTTATGTATATATGTATGTATGTACACATATTCATACATAAGGTAAAAAATGGTATCAATTTTGGAAGTATGGAAACTAGTTTGATGTGACATCTTTGTGTAAAACAGTTACAAATATATCAGTCTATGTGTTGTGCTTCTAGCGTTTTTTATCATATGATGTTTTGAAAAACATCAGAAATATGGAAGAAATGTTATTTGCTGTGGATGTCAACAAGCTCTTGTGGATGCTTGAATTCATGCTGCTCATGTCGTGTTTCCCTTGAGTTTCCCATTGATGACAGTTAAGGAAGGTGAGAATTCTATATGCGATAAGTGCAGAAGGGGGTTCCTCTAGTCCATGGTAGGTCAGTGTGAGAGGGAAGCTTAGTATCAATTTGATTTGTCTGTACTGATCACCAGAGAGGTAACAGTCTTTCAGAAGCAATTTAAAAATGCTTTTGGAAAAATAGTTGTTTGGATATGTTTGGACATAGACCAGCAGAAGCCATAGAGTGAACTGAGCGTGAAGGTTTTGCTACGGCTTACTTGTGTTCTGTGATACGGGATGAATGCTGCAGGTCTCTCCTGAAATAAGTGGTTGAATACCATTAATGATTTGTGATACAGTTTTTTCCAGAAGTTCTCAGCTGTACTTATACATAGTTCTTCAATGCTAATATGCCTTTCTTCTGTGTAAATAAAATGAATTCTGGAAAGCAGAAAGTGCATTTTGTAAGATAAAGAATTTCTAGTCTCGTCAAAGCCAGGRAGCCTGCTCTCATATCCATTTCAGTTAGAGTCTGTTGCTTAATGTGAAGATATTTCAAAATGAGAAGCCACATATAATTTTATAAAACTCTACCTGATGGTTGCAGCGGGAGTGAAAGAGAGGATATGTGCTCTCTTCCAAAAATAGTTTGACAGATTAGGCTAGGTTTTCTTGTGCTGAAATTCATCTACATTTTCATTCTTTTTTTGACTGACAAGTCAAAAGCATTTCTGCTGTATCAACCTTTCTTATTAAGTTTTTGAGAGTGAATAAGCTGTGTGGGTGATGAAGAGCAGCAAAGTAAATAAAGGAGCTAAATAAAGTGTGTGGTGGCCCATTGATCTCTGCACCACAGGAGAAATTTGTAAACCAACAACAGTGTGTCATCTGCATGATAAACAAAGGATCAAACCAGCTTTCCYCCTACCAAAAATATTAGATGTCCTGATATTGTGTCTTAAGGGTTCATTTTGCTTGATTTTTATTTCTACTCCTTTCTTTCTCCTCGCTTCTCTGTGCCCCCCACCTCCTAAAAAAAGAAAAAAAAATGTTGCGGTGATAATTTAGAAGTTCATCTCCTTTTGATCATGTGAATATATATATATACTTTAAGAAAGAATCTGGAATCTTAAATTTTGTAAAGTAATTCTGTTATTTTAAAATATATGCATAGGAGTTTGTGCTTTTTTTAATCTTATGATAATATATGGCAGGTTTGGAAAGTGAAGAGTATTTTTATGAAGAAGGAAAGCTTTATAGTAAAAAATATAAATGATATATTTTATCTTAAAGTATAAAATATTTTAACTGTAATGAAAATATTAGTAGTTAGAAGTGTAAACAAGGATTCCTAAAACAGTAACATTTCATATAACATTGCCTAGGAAAGCTGTGAAGTGTTTTCATACAGAAAATGTATTGTGTATTTCCTTTTGTCCTTAATAGTGATCAGTATAGACAGCAGTAAAATATCAGTAGTTGACGGTGCTGTTGAGCACAAGTTGTCTTCACTCTCCAATTAGAAATCATTGCCTAAAATTTACCCTTCTGTTCTCAGTTTAATGGTCTCTGTATCCAGGGGGAGCTCAGATGCTTACAGAGATGAAATCATTGCATGCCATTCCCGTGGGACTGCTGGTTATCATTACACACACCACGCAGACAATACCGCTAGGAGCCCGCTTGCCTCATGGTAATATGTAGTTCATCACTAGCTTCTGTAGCATGCTAAAGAGGTCCTGCCACACAGCTTGGGCCCATTCGGGCGTGGACTCAGGGGTCTCAGCAGTTATTTTCCTGCTTTGCATCACAGTTTTCATCTTCTTTATCCTTTTGTGCTGTGGGCCACCTCAGGCAGTCTCCTTCTAGGGGAATCTGAAAGGAGCAGCTGCCACAGATACCATTTCCTCCAATTGTTGCCACTTGGTTCCTTTTAGGGCTTCGCACACGACTCCTTCCCCCACCATGCACATGCACGAGCATGCAGATAAACTTCTCTTTCATTCATGTCTTCAAGCAGAGCGGAGAAGCATATGCTCAAAATATTCATTATCTCATGCAGTAATTAAAGGTTGAAATGATTAAGCTGGAACCTATTATACTAAAAATACGCAGTCATTTTGTATTGAATGGGCTATTTTTGTTGGAGAAGGTGTTTTATTTCCTAGGCACTTGGTGAATAATCTGACATAATTTGATTTGGTGTGTAATCTGTATAAATTGATTTAATTTTATTTGATGCATATGATTGATTTCAGTGGACCTACTCAGATGTAAAAGCATAAATATGTGCAAGTCTGAAAGCCTGAGAACTAATTATGTTCAATATCAGTGTGGCATGTTCATAGTATTTTTTATATCATCTGGTTTATAATCATCTTTTCTCAAAAAATATTAGTAGCTCACATAATATAGATTTTATCTTAAATATTAGGAAAGATATCTATCCAGATTGATACTACAGTTATTGATTAGTTGGTTTTTTTCAAACTTGTGTTTCACTTAATACTCAGCTTTTTATATATCTGTGTCAGTAGAAGTTTTGGCAGGAGGCAGAGCGCTAGTCACTGGCATTTTCTTCTAAGCTGAACTTTGAAGAATCCTTCAAACGTCTCACCGTTTAGGGATTTTTTTGTCTTTCAGTTAGAGTTGCATCCCAAATCCTCTCAAAAATCCCAACTCCCATTACCTACCTTACCACCTACCATTTGTTTATTTCTGAGTGTTCCTTTATTTTGGATATTGAATCCTGTATTTCAGTAGGTTACATATCTAAGTTATAGAGGCAGTGTTCATGAATACTCCAAGTCACGCCAAAATAAATGTGGTAATTTATGACATAATGTCTCATGCATGAATTGCCAGAATTACAATATAAGAGCTACAGTCATAAAATTATCGAGAAAATTTATGAACTTAAAGAGACATTTTCACATCCTAAATGACCCTATTAAAGTAATCAATGGTGATTTATGACTATGAGGTTAATTTCCAAAAAAAAGTTTAAATCAAAACAAGTGAAAATTTAACTTTCAGTTCCTTCAACTAAATAGAATATAAATAGATATATCTGGGATGCAGACACTCTATCATTAGTATGAACATTATGTTTTATTTATTGTATCTAATCATATAGATGATGCCTCAGTTTGTATGCATCAGTTTCACAGGTCAAGGAGCATCTTACCAACTAAAAAAACTCCAAAAGGTAGACTGAATTTTATGCTCTGTTCTCCCATATGTTTTGAAAGGTAGTCAAGCAGAGAGCACTTTAGTCCTTTAAGACTGGCATACTGCTCTTGAACAGGAGATTGAAATTAAAGACTTGTTTCTGCAAATGATGTCTGGATAGACCTTTGTTCTGACAAAATGGACTAATACTGACAGAATTATTTGAGTTGAGAAGCTTAGAGATGACCTGTAACTTCAGGGAAGAGATGAAAGTCTGTTCATTCAGTTAATTTTGCTGTTGTTAATTTGGCATTTAAGACTTTCAGTTTAATAAAGTGAAAAAGTTTGTTTGTTTAATTAAAAAGTTAGCAGTCCCTCAGTATAGGAGGGACAGTCCCTCTGTTGTTTTAATTTAGAGATAGTCATTTTTTTGTCTTGGAAGTTTCATGAAAACCTGAATAAAAACAGGAGAAAAGTAAAGAGTAGCTGTAAGATGTAATGGTGTTGTTTTTCTTTGGCAATTTTCCATATACCCTGAAACTTTGTACCCTGGTGATATGGTGTCCATTTCATTTGCCTTGGAACTAGGTATTATCTGTCTTTTGATTTGGTGATTAAACTCACGTTTTGCTTTGTTAGCAGCATCAGAATAGAATAACTCTCCTCAGTAAACTCTTTCTTTTGTCACAAGAGATGTACGATGAGAATGCCCTCTGTGAGAAAACCCTCTTACAAGAAACACTGCTTCAGCATTAGAGTAATTAACTTATGCAGAAAGCATAGAGCGTAAGAAATTAAAAACAAATGGAACAGATAAAATATCTATTACTAACATGCAAAACAGAATATTCTCAGATTATTTCAGTGTTTTGCTGTAGCAACAATAAAGATAAACGTAATAGAACTTGTTGAGATCAATCCTTGCTCTCCAGGAGCCTTATGCTCTGTAAGACCAGTTACCAAAATCCCATAAACACACGGATATTCATCTCAGCTCTTGTGATTTCAGATCTAATGAGACGTATACCCAAAMGAGGAAAAAGTCAGTGAACTGCACATTGCATTAAACTTTAAAACACCTTTTCAAGATTTTAGGGCTATCTGACTACAGCTTTCTCAGAAATCTGTACATGAGTTGATGACAGTAAGTTTATAGCCCCAGTTTGGAAGCATAGAGTAGGAAACATGGCTTGTTTGTGGTTTTGCTTTTAATTCCAAAGCAGTATGACATTTGCTGGGTTTATGTATATTTGTAAGTTTTATGTAGCTTTATTTCAAGTACATATATTAAACATCCTAAATATGGAGATCAGAATGATATCATATATAACATATCACATGGAGCTTCCCAAATGTATATCTGCTTGCTTTCCCTAAGACTTTGTCCCAGGGAATCTGTTATGAAACCACAAGCCGTGCTACTAACTTATAGACATGATCATGTATACACACAGAGCATGTATGGATTTCCATGTATAGAGGGGCCTACACTGCAACATTAATAGTAATTTTTACATACTTCACTAGTAATAGGAATAATAGACATAATCCAAAAATTAAGAGAAATATTCTTAAAGCTCTAGATCATTTCCACAAAATCTTAGCTGGCTGTTACCTTTGAACCCAGAAGAAGCAGAAAGGTAACTTTCTGGAGGTTTGCTTGAGACCAAGCGTGTGCAGCAATTGAGGAGGAAGCCATTGGGAAGTCCTCAGCCTGCCTGGTAAGAGCGTAGGGATGTACTTGGATGTGCTCATTGCCAAGGTGTGGAGGCAGAGAAGGAGCGGGGCCCCTGCTCTGGCCCTGCCCTTTCAGTGTAGGAGGTAGATGGAGCAATATTCTATGCGAATTGTACAGCCTGCATAGATTGTCCCTGTGCATTCCCAGACTGTGAATACAGCTACACAGTGGCCATTTTATGGAATACAAGGTTATGGTCAGTTCTTTTGCCCTGGTGCAGGTTTCAGAATCTAAATGCAGTCCTCTTTGAGTTGAAAGATGTGATTTAGACAAGCATTTTCTCCTGTTTGTGTGGAAACTTTTCTCTAGAGCAGTTAATAAGAATTATTTTAAATAACTGGCTGATATACAGATTTCATTTTGTTTCATTCCTGTGGACTAGCAAGAGCCAAGACAAAGCTGTATAACCGTATGTTACAGAGGTTATTTACTTCATCTGCTTTAGACTATACTGAGTTTCCAACTTAGCTGTGCCCAAACTTGTAGCCAAATGTGTGTATGTTCAAGGGAAGGCAAAAGACACAGAGCACCAAAGCTTCTGTTTTCTGAGAGACAATAGCATGAAATGTCCTCAGAACTGTCAGGACTGAGTCCGTTAGAGAAATTATACATATACGTTATACATACAGACAGACCTGCAAGAAAAKACTGCAAGGTTTTGTAAGAATTTTCAAGTCCATTTAGATAGTATGCTTACAGAAGTCAGGCTTTTTACATGTTTTAAGAAGTAGAGTGTTTGTACTCACACTGTACAAGCCTTAAGCTTCTGTACTTAAATGCAAGTGTATTCATAATGTCAGGTGTTTTGTTTTCCTTTATATGCTTCATTTCAAATGAATAGGCTTTTAGGAAAAAGAARTGTATGAAGTATTTCTCTTTTTTTAATTGGATTGATTTCTCAAGTTGGTATAGCTCAAGCCACAGCAATTCACTTATTTAATGTGCTTAAATTTCACTACAATTTTTCTCATTGACTACAGGAGGATACCTCGTGTATTCAGAAAATGCTTAATGTCTTTACTGGTTTAGAACCCTCGATAGGTAGGTGGGAGAGGTYTTGATTCAGGTATCAGATCTTAAGCAATTTAAAACTTATCATTTGATAGATGAATTATCTGAGAAGTTAAAATACTGAACAGTACCAGTTCTGTAGTATAAAACCTGGAGCTTGCCTGCTTCGTTGCTAGAAGCACTTTGTTTTGCCGTTTTGCTTTCAGCTTATGTATTATTTCAGAGCTGATCAAAAGAATTGGTAGCAAAGTGTGAAATAAATTGTACTTCTAAATAAATCGATTTAACATTCCTTGGTGCTTTAAGTGATTTTAGTAATATTAATATTTAAAATATTTCTGTCTGAATTTTTTTTATGACTACATATAGCAATAATGGCCACCATTTCATTCTGCTGTTTTTCATATTAGAATATTACATAGTAAACATTGTGAAAATACTATCTTTTAGCATTG
This sequence comes from Eudromia elegans, assembly GCA_003342815.1. NCBI lineage: Eukaryota > Metazoa > Chordata > Aves > Tinamiformes > Tinamidae > Eudromia > Eudromia elegans. The sequence continues at coordinate 608,821 of PTEX01000230.1, read as the reverse complement.
GAATGGATGCATGAGATTTCAAATGTCCATTTGCATATAAATGACTCAAGTTTTATTCAGTCAATAAAAACAGTCTATTAATCCTTCTACTACATTTCTTACATGGGCTGAAACTTGCAAAATATGAGGTTTTCAGCCAAATGAGAACTTTTCCTTAACTTTCATACATGCATATGGAAAAAAATATATATATATTTAGATTATTTCAATTTTTTGATACCTTCTTAGTTTATATCTGAATTTTTTACCATTGTGTTATACAAATGCAAAGGTTTATATTTCTGCTTTTAGCTAAGATTTTTTTTTTCTGGTAAAAGCACCAATTCATGGATAAACTAAAGATATTACTAAGCTTGAAAGAGAATATTGATAGGTGCTTTATCTAAGAAGGAATGGGTACTGAAGCATGCACATGCATATGCTATAGTACTAGGATCTTAGGCAGCTCTAGCAATCTGACAGTCGAGTTCCTTCGCGTAGCCACGGCAGTGCGATAAAAACAGTACAGACATCCGGATCACAGCGCTGCTGTACAAAACATTTCTGAACAATTCAGATAGTTGTACTTACCCAAATTTCCAGTCTCGTCCACCCCTTTCTCATTGTTTCTTTCTCCGCCTCTGCCTTTGTCTTTTGTGTACTTGAGGAATCTCATTTTTCCTTTACAAGTCACCTCCATCTGCTTATGTGTCAGAGTGGCCCTTATGCCACACATCATGTTGAGGAGTTCTCAAGATGAAGGGCTGTATTCACATCACTACTTCTGTCTCGGCACTGTTTCATGCTTGTCACTGCTCAGCACTCAGCGCCACACTGGCTTGTTTTGTCAATAACCATTTATTTGTTGCTGGAATAGCAGCAACCATTACATCTGACCTCCCTGTTTCATCAATTATGGATAGATTATTGGATGTGAACATCTGCAAAAGCTTGCTGTTGAACTTACCTCCTGGCTGGGATTAGATAAAGTATTAAACTGTTGTTTATTGTCAGGCCAAAACTCTACTGGGAAGCCAGGGAATTCCAAGACTAGCAGACTCCCATCAGCAAGCACCAAAAATTGTTTAGTATTGCCACCGTTTCCCATAAGATCGTAGCCATTTATTATTTACACTTATTACTAGTTGTTATAGCATACTTGATAAAAGCTCTTGGCAGGCATAGTGTTTCCAGCTATTGTCACATCTGTCAGGATGGAAAGGATACATAAACTGTTTTTTCCTCTTATATTGCTGTTAAAGGGTAATAGATAAAGCTTCTTCACTCTGGACTGTTATTCCATGCTTTATTTTGAAGAAATATGTCCACAATGGCTGTTTTCTAAAACATTACATTCTGGTTCTAAATAAGGATTGCAACAACCTTTGCTAGAGGAATGTCTCTTGCAGTAAAGATTTTAGATTGCACAATAATAACGTACTAAAATATCTAGGTTTGAGGTTTGCATGTTTTTCTGCACTAAAGGTTCTTTTTTGTTTTACTTTAATAAACCACTGTGTGAGATAAAGTACAATAATAAAATGATGGCCACATCCCTGCAAAGTTAGAGTTACAGAGAATCATAATTAATATTGTTGTTGGTAGCACAGAGGCTACTGTTAAGAAYAGTAATACAGAAGAAATAATGTGAGAACAAGAGTTAAAGCTTATTCAATCATCTACACGCTTCATGTTTCCTATCCAGCAAAATGGAACATAGAGTGAAATCCTGACCTTGCAGAAACTAGTAAAAGTTTGAAAAACCTCAGTGATGTTTGTTACTGAGTTGCTTGTTTTTATGTGTCTTTTCAGATTCAAAGTAAAATCTGCATCGAGTGAATATTATGCAGAGTATACAAATAACACTTGATGCAAGCAATCAAAGAGCCCCAGATCTTATCTTGATAGGCTATAAGGAAGTGAATGAAACATTTGTCTTCCTGGGGCTCTAATCCTACAAGTGAATATAGACCTGAGTAATTTGAAGCAGATACTACTGTGCATATTTAAAGAGCATCAACCTAAATATTGTACTTCATAAGCAAGTATGACAGGGGGGAAGAGAGTATGGGCTGGATGGAGTGGTTGTCTTTCCTGGAGAGCATCTTCTAAGCAGCGCAGTAGCAACAGCCATTTCCTAGCCAGACCTGGCTCAAGCAAGTGTGCTCCGTTTTGCTGTTCRCATTGGGCAGCCCTCTGCGCATAGGGTGCCTTCTTTTCCCTGGTGTCTGGTCCCCTTCCTGCCAGATGCATGCTTTTATGCCATGGGAAATCCAAACAGCCTTGTCACACTCCCTAAAGTAACAGCTTTTGAGCAGCCCAGACAAGATTTGTTGGTTTGGTTTTTTTTTTTTTTTTTCACATGTAGCAACAGGAAAAGGGTTTGTGTGATTCTGCTACATTTTTTTTTCTGTTTTATCAAAACAGTGAAGTCCAGTATAATAGGATGCGTCTAAGGACAAGGAGTTGGCTTTCACATTAATCTGAGTTGGTGTGTTTGGGTTGTAGAAAAAAAATCAGGAACCACTTCCTTCCTCAGCATGGCACCCATGTCTGGGTAAATGCTGATGAAGAATCAGACTACTTAGCTGCAGTAAATTTTGGGAGAGAAAAAAAGTAGGCGTTTTCTTTCATAAATAAAATGCCATGTAGCTCCACATGGAAAGGATGTCTGTAGCACAGCAAAGAAGGCTGGTAGGTTCATGAGCAAATAGGCACTCCCGGCCCCAAAGAGAATGTGAAGAAGAAATTAAAGCTGCCACAGCTTTCCTGTAGAGCACTTTTGTGTCTTGTGGAACCCTCTGCCATGGGGGGCAGTGAAAGCAGCTGGCAAGGAGTGAATGCCTCAGTTCCCCTCTCTGCCACGCAGGTGCTTCAGGCTCCAAAGCTTTGCAGCTTGGCCCCTTCCCCTGTGGTGAATTCAAACTCAGCGCCAAAWGGAAGATGGGAAAGCTCTCTGACAGAATCTGTGATTAGTTTTTCTTTACAATGATCTCAGCTAATGTAGCCAGACCGGTACAGCCTGAGTGGTTTAAAAGTTTTCACTGTATATTTAAAGGTGCATTTCATGGGGAGTTGAGAGTTCTCTAAACTACAAGCTAAAATGCCTGTGCGTAACAGCTTTAATGGCTTTTTTTTTATCCCCTATACTGCATGTAAAAGATTATTCCGAGGTTATCAGAGCTGTGTGGTTTCTCTGACAGTACATAAGAGGTACTAAGTGATTTGAGAGCAACAATCTCACGTGATTGCTTATTCTGTCTACCAGCACCTCTTGTTGGCTCCAGAAAAATGTTCTAAGATGCTGCTGCTCAGGCTGGGCCCTCAGCCTGTTACTGCAGTGCCTGTCAGAAATCATTAGCTACTGACCTCTTTGACTAATGTTGCAGCTGATTGTCTGATTTGTGGTCAAGCTCTGTAAATGAGACAGAAGCATCTTCACTGCTCGMCAGCTGTGAAATGAGTAAACACGGTTAGATTTTCAAAAATCAAAAATACATTTCTAATAAAATTTCATGACAATATCAAGTGCAAAACTGAAAGCAAAACTATGTATTTGTGGTTTTTGAAGTTACAGTACTCTAAATCAGCATCAGCCTGTCACATTTTTGGCATAGTAATATATTTTAGCAAAATGATAAAATATGGATAGTAGCATAAATCTTCTGATGACTTGGACAGATATTATTTATTCATCATAAATTCATACCATAGATTTTTACACTTTTGTCCATTATCCCCATATGTTCATATAAAGATTTAACATAGTCTATTTTGTGTGCTCAGTATGTGCCAATGAGGTGTGTATGTTTAAAAGGAGTACAGATGTGATAACAATAAAAAACAAAATGTGAGTTTTTAGAGGGGGTCAGTGTATGCGTTTTATATAAATGAGGTAAACCCAGGAGGATTGGAATGGCATAATAACTGGTAACTGAGAGGCAAATCTAGGACTGAGATCTGACTAATATTTTTCTTGGCAAAGAAGGTAAACATGACATTCACCCTACCTTGAGAATTACTGCAAGAGCTATGTACCAAATAAGCTCTAGTTTGAGGATTTAGGCAGTGGTAGTTGTTTGCTGTATTTTTCACACCTTAATAAATTGTAGCCGTAACAGACTTGCAAGGACAGGGAGAGAGATAACATTTGACATGAACAAGTGCCGTGTTCCCACAATAGCTATCCTTCTTCTAGAGGCACCCACATCCAGCTTGTACTGCTAAAAAAAACTAATTTTTTTTTACAATGTCTTTTAAAGTTTTATATTTCCATTCCAGATCAGTAAAAAAGCTTCCACTTCTTTTCCCATGCACCAAAACAAAATTGGATATTTTTTAGGAAAATCATCTGTGATGTGGTTGAAAAAGTTGGAATCTTCACCTCGCCATCCTCCCTATAGGAATAAGAACAAGTGATCAAAGTAATCACTTTACTTGTTTTATAGCCAGTATTTCTACTGTGGACTTGCAAAAGTAAGAAGTTTCAGGTAGTCAGTGTGATGGGTCATATAGAGCCAAACAGTAATTTGTGACTGAATTCAGTGCAGCATTTATGTTTTTCTTTAATCTTACCACGCATTTTATTTTTAGAGATTGAAGTGTATGAACATGATTTTAATTTGTTCAACTGCATATACTATGATCTTTTTCCAGTAGTTTCTGGGAATATCAAACTATCTGAGACAGTGTGGAAATTTTATAATGGAGCCTAGCATGAACAGGATAAATCTGATATATCCACTTCCTCCTCAGAACTTTGGGGTTATAATAGATTTTTTTTAAAAAAGTGTTTTGAACTTCCAGTAACTCTAAAACTCTTAAATCTCTATCTGTTTTTTTGAAAATGAAATTTAATTAGATTCATATAAATCTGAAACCTGCTCTTTAATGAAATTGCCCGTGGAGTGGATCTTACGTATTACCACTCGTTATCTCTTTGCACAATGTTATATAATGCTATTTACATTTCTTTCACATGAAGATCTTTCACCAAGATCACACTTTAATGCACAATATTTACTGTGAAATGCTGGAACAGAAACACTTTCCTCTAATAAGTACATTTTTGTTCTGTATTCTAAATCATTTTTTCCAATCTTTTGTTTGTATTATGACAAACTGTAGCTGTATTCTCTAAGACCACAAATGCAGAAAGAAAAGCACATTCACTGGGCATGTTTGTGTAGGAGTCTTAATTACTGACATTTTCACCTCTTTATTGGGTATCCCTGTACTCTGCATGTATTKCTCTGAAACTATATTTCAATGAAGACCTGTTTCTGAACTGTACTTCTATTTAAAGGAGAACAACTTCCAGGAGAGCAATTAAATCCATTTGATTTGACCAGAATGGGTGCTCCCAATACTTTTGTACTTGGGGTACTTGTCAGACATCATGCAGACCACKGGCCCAGCCATACGCACTCAGGTAGTACTCTCACACAGGTCTTTTCTTATATGTATTCACAAGAACCCAGAAAGATAGGTTAGTTGCTAATACCTCATGAAAATAAAGTGTTTTCATCTCTATTTGTTGTTTTCAGGCTGCTTACAGATTCTGGCAGAGATCACTGCATCAATTTCACTTGATTTGCAGACTTGAAAGCTRGATAATTTTTAAGTGGAAAGTACGTTGTGCTATAATTGCAAGGAGTAGGTTGATTCCTATAACAACCCTGCTGACATGTTAAACTAGCTTTTTGTCTTACACTGCCTCTACCTGTTTTGCCATGCTGAATGTTGAAGGTGAGGAGACCTGGTTCCACATCTCCCACATAAAGGGATCCTAGGCAGTTGTAGCTTGCACATAGAATGTACATAGCATGTACATGGCCCTTTCACATGGCACCTGAAACCTGATATGCAGACATGAAGAGTATAATTTCTATTTTAATTTATCAAGCTTTTCATCTTTTTGTATCTGTGGTTTAATTATTTTTGATTTCATCGTTGCTTAGAATACAGCACCCTGTTTATGTAGAGCAGCAGTAATGTGGGACCAAAATGAGTGCTGTTGACCAAAATGTATGAATGATGGTAGCAGAGATGTAGGGACCAACACGTCACTTTCTCTGGTCTTGGCTTTTCCTTAGTTTTCATCTGTACTTTTTAGCCTTTGTAAGGAAAACTACAGCTGCTTAAGCCTCAGGCATCCAAGTAACTGTTCTGTGCTAGTTGGTAGCCACTAGAGGCCTTGTTTCCTAATTTAATATTGCAGAGGCTGATTTAAAGTAGGAGTGATTTTCAATTTGGTGCATACAGTTTTCAGAATCTTTTGATGCTGTCATGGCAGGGTTTCTAATAAGGGCACAGATACTATAAAAAGCACTGTAGGTGGTTTGAGCTAAACAGAAAAGCAAGAACTGAATGGAAAACCAAGAAATGTCTCCTGTACGTGACTGTAACCAACTGGACTGTTAGAAGGACATGCTGCAGGCCTTGACAACTTTGTGTAGGCATTCAGCTTAGGGAGAGTTTTGAACTGATGTGACAAGTTCTTAACAGTAGTGTCTGCGTTCTCTTTTTGTCATATCACATGCATCGATAACTCAATTGCCAATGACCTTCAAGTATAGGATTCAATACTGATGTACATGAAAACAAAATTCTGTCAAGAAAATACTTGAGAGAAGGTGAACACTGCTGTGTGTATGGTAACCACTTGCTTTTGTGCTCACAGAGATAAAATAACTCAAAAATAAGAGCATTGTCCAAAGATGYTCATGTGTGCAGTAAGGCTCTTTCAGAAACTGAGAAATCTGCATCACGGGAAGAGCAGTAGAAATGGTGGTATCGGTAGCATTAGCACACACAAGTTTCTCCTTTAGAACTACACGCTTTGCAAGTGACGGGAGATGCAGTCTTAATTGAAAATGCCCTATCCTTTACCTCAGGATAAATAGGCAGCCTGGGGCCTGCAGGGCACTGTCACATGTCCCTCTGCATTCCCCATCCCCCTTCAAAGCTGGTAAATGGCATTCACTACTCCTTTCTTGGAAATGTGCAAAAAGGATTTCCATAGATAGTCTTTGGAGATTTCCTGTGTTCTCATGTGTGTAATAGGTTGGGTCAAGCAACAAAGAGGGAGGGAGGAAAGAATAAGATTTAATTTTGCATGCATTCTCCCTTCATTGCCATTGGAAAAAGATGGATGAAAAGGGATATAATGCAATACAGGTGATGTCAATGTTAAATTCAATTAAGATATGGTTTTATGCACCAGTTGTAATCCTTCAGTTAAGGAAGAGGTCATGATAATAGAGTACATTCCAAACAAGTATTAACAAATTGCTTGTGTTCATGAATAATTAGTAGTGCATACAGTAACAYTTACAATATTTTAAGTCAACTGGAGTTTTAAGTGCATATCCTATAATTTATTCACTTATTTATGCATCCAAATTGTACTAAGAGTTTTCATAGTCACCAAAGAAAATAACTTTATAGTGTTTTTCAGTGTATCATACAAAAATACTATGAAGGGAAGGGATAAAATCTTAAGGTATGAACAGATTTTCATAAAATCACATCCATCTTAAATAATTACTAACAAAATTTATGTTTGAATCAGGCAGTATCTCTCTGTTTTTTCATAAACTGCCAAAATACAAGAGGTTTAAATATAGGAGGGTTTTAATATCTTTCTTTTTAATTTATAATTATTGAGGAGTTTCAACCTACTTAAGTAATGATCAAACCTTGCTCCTACTACTACAGATAAAAAAGAAATATGCAGGTGGGAAAACCTTAATTTTGTATTTGATATAGACACAGAAATTGCTAATCAAAAATGGAAATGTTTGATACATGCATTGTTTTTCTTTCCTGTTTCTCAGATTTTGAATRCCTCTGTAAAAATCTTCTCAGCACTGTGTGATTCAGCTGGCCTAGGCAGAGCATATGAAGCTATAACCAAGATTCTGGTAAGGTAGGTTAGCACAYCCTTGTCTTGCTGTCAGTGCACATTCACTCAACTGTGAAAGACTGAAATTGTTAGAGGTCTGTCGCTTCCCATTACTTACTGCTTAAATTTTAAGCAGTGCCCTTCTTGCAGTAAGTGACCCTTTCATCCAAAGTTATTTTAAAGAGATAGCATTTTTTAAATCTGTATGTTCCACTATTTTCTTTACTGGTAAGTTATAATATGTTTCTTTTTTATTCTTTTTTTTTTTTTTTTTTTTTTTTTTTTTTNCACAAGTTTGGAAGGGACTTTCCTGACAAACGTAAATCCAGTCGTATATTCCAGATTAAAAAAAAAAAGCCTTGAAAACTATAGCATGCTTCAGTAGGTATTCTGRTGTAATCTTTGTAGAATCAGTGACTGTCTCATGTTTATGCATGTGACCCTTATGTCTTCTTGAAGTTTAGTATGATCAAAGGTCATAGGCACTTGTGAAACTTTCAWCCGTTGTTGTCACAGATCTCCTCTGCAAGGAAGTCTCATGGACGGGGAGATGCCAGTCTGTAAAATCCATCTGTTAATTAATCCATCTATTAATTGTTTTAAGATAAATTCCAAAATTGCTTTCTTTAGCAAGGCTTCTGACACTGTCTCTCATAGCATCCTCATAGAATAATTGGCGAAGTGCAGGCTAGATAAGCAGACAGTAAAGGGGCCTGAAAACTGACTGAGCTGCCAAGCTCAAAGGTTTGTGATCAGTGGCATTAAGTCTAGCTTATGCCAATCACTGTGTACCCCAGGGATTGATAAAATCAGTTCTGTTTAGTCATCATTCATTACTTGAATGATGACTTGAATGACTTGAATGACACCCTCGGCAAGTTACAGACAATACAAAGTCAGAGGGAGTGTTGATACAACACATGGTTGTGCTACCGTTCAGATGGACCTTGACAGAGTGGAGAAAGGGCCAACAGGAATTTCCTGAAATTTAGAAAAGAGAAGTGCAAAGTCCTGCACATGAGGAAGAATAACTGCACACGCCAGAACAGGTTGGATGATGACCAGATGGAAAACAGCTTTGCAGAGAAGAACCAGAGGGTTGTGGTGAACAAGAACAAGAATTTGACTGTGACCCAGAAGTGTGCCCTTGGGACAGAGGCCGAGAGCTTCCTGCGGTGCATTAGGCAGAGAGATGCCCGCAGGCTGAGAGAGGTGAACCTTCCTCTCGACACAACCCTGGTGAGACACATCTGCAGAGCTGGGTCCAGGTCTGGGCTGTCCAGCACAAGACAGACGTGGACATATTGGAGTGAGTCTAGCAAAGAGACATGAAGATGATGAACAAACGGGAGCTTTTGGCCTGTGAGGCGAGGCTGAAAGAGCTGGGACTGTTCAGCCTGGAGAAGAGAATATTCAGGCAACATCTTAGCAATGTGCGTGAGTAGACATTTGGAAGGGAATAAAGAAGGAGCCAGACTCTTCCAAATGGTGCCCAGTGAGAAGACGAGCAGAAATGGGCACAAAYTGAAACACAGGAAATTACATTTAAACATAAAAAACTTTTTTTTTTTTTTTTAATTGTGAAGTTGACTGAACTCTGGAACAGGTCACCTAGAGGGGTTGTGAAATCTGACCTTTCAAAAGCCCTTCAAAACTCTGCTCTAGTTGGCCTTGTTTGAGCAAGGGTGGCCAGATGATCTCCAGAGATCCCTTTCAACTTTAACTATTCTGAGATCTTTGTCTTAAGAAGATAAATTCCTTTCTGCCTTGTAATGCTCCCTAACAGAAAGCTTTGTGTGACCCACTGGGCAGATATTTCAGACAAACTTACTTTTCAAAGTTCAGTAGCATATTTTTCTTGAATAAGATTGTGTAGGTCCAGTTTCTTTGGTTCTTCTGCAGTACTGAGGGAGGGCATGATAAAGGTATAGAAAAAAAATGTGAAATGTCAATGTAAAAGAGAGTGATAAAAAAACAACACTGCAAGTTTCTGTTTACTGTCATGCCAAATTTTGGGTGCTGATGTATAGCAAACAAGTCAATTTCTGTCAAACCTATTTAGAAATTACTGGATGAATATGTGAATGATTACCTTTTGTGACACATACTTCAGTCTCAGTTTKATTACTTTTTGTTCATTCAACTCATGCAAATCATTTTACATTTGATAGTTGTGGGTGCCTTTACAAAAAAAAAAAGAGATGAGTGTGGTCTCTGATTACTAAAATAACATATTATAGCATATAGATTCTTGAGAATCTATACTGACTGCCTTGTAACATGTTTCAGGAAGTGATTGAACCCTTACATGATGATTCAGAACATGTCTATCGATTTGCAAATTTTTGTAAAGTCTTTACTTCTACAGACCATGGGAAATGGCCCTCAAAATCCTTATCATATGCCTTTAGGCCTGTCATTTTTCAGGGAAAAAATGCAAAAGCATTATGTTCTTGATATATTCCGACAGTATCCACCGTGTCAATGACTTCTTGCAGACACATGATTTATACATCCAATTCAGTCACATGAGCAATCCTATAAAGAAGTGCATATTTTTGTAAAAGTCTAATAAGGATAAAAACTCATTTTAGCCTGAATATGGAGAATGAGCTGCTTTAGATATGAAATCTCTTCTGCTGAAGCCATCATAACTGTTCTGTGGGATCATGGATGACTMTGTCTTTAGGATATTTCATTTTACATACCTAGGAAGATGTTATCTAAGGAGATAGAAGGTGCATGGCTATATAAAATAACATGTAGATTTTGAAGGGATTATGAAACACTAGTTTTTTGAGTAGGAAAGACCTGTTTTTCAAGTATCAGGACTTATGTAGGATAAAGTAGGCCAGTAATCTATCTAGTATACTTTAAACATGTCAAACTGTAGTGMTTTCTAAGTATTTCTTTTGAAAAATTGTGCATTAGCAGCTGAGTGTTAGCTGGCATAAGTGAAGTTATAACACTGAGAATTATCGTTCTGATACATATCAAATTGATTTCTTTTTGCTTGGAAGACATTATATGCCCTAGCAATTTTCATATTTTCTATAAGATTTTTATGTAAAATATAAAAAATGGCCAAAATACATCAAAACATTTCTATTAATTCATGAAATTAGGAAAACCTTTTACATTTTCTTCTATCGCTGATTCCATTTGCTTTATTACTTTCAGCCTCTAGCCCACAAACTTGGTGGCACAATCAACAAACCCCTTAGTGGCTGTTTCATCTCTCCTCTATTTGATTTCTCCACTCTGAGTAAATGATTAAGTTTTCATGCATTGGTTCAACCAAAATCTATGTTCACTCAACCACGTCCTTTATTGATTACTTCTACTGCAAACAGTAGGCCAAGTGTGATATACATAATTGGACAGTTGTCAGGGGATGTGGGTGTTAACAGTCCTGTTTTCCCAATTGGAAACTGGAATCACCTTGATACACAAATATTCTGCACTGTTTCATTCTCATTCCTTGGACCGAGGAGTCCTTTTCCTCAGAATATATGTTTTTAACTCTCTGAGGTCTGGTTGAATGGATTTAATGATTATACGATATAATATGCTCTTCAAGTTGCACCTGTGCACTGCATATAGAAAACTAGAAAAACTGGAATTAATATTTGTCTAACACTTTAACCTTGTCCTTTAACTTATATAAATTATATGCTGTATTTCTGTGGGGAAACGTTTGATTTTCTCTCCTTAGGAAACACTAGGTTTAAAAAAATGTGTTTCTAATTCTGAAATTTAGAAGACTTTTAACAGCTGGCCAATGTTTACAATACAGTACATGATATTAAAGTATTTATATTACGAAATGTTACCAACTCCAACTCTACTCATTAACAACTAAGCTTTAAAGTAGCACATACTTGAACATTTAAGACGTGTTAATTTTCCAGTGTTTTGGCATCCTTTTTGTAGTAATCTAGCTCGCTTCAGTCACATAGAGATAACAACTGCAATATTGTCAATTTGCAGGGATGCTTTACTGTGTTTGCTCTTCTGTGGCAGGCTCCTTGCTATTATGATTACTCTGATTCCATAGGACAATTACCACARCAGACTTAATCCTGCCAAATTCGAAAACATGGACCTCTAACATAATTACAATTAGAGCTGTAATTTAAATAAACACATCAATCATTTGCTACAGGAATAKAACTTGAAGGTATTTTAAAGTAGCAAGAGAATAAATCACAGTTCTTCATCACTTATGAACTTATGTTTCTGTGAGGTTCTTAATTAAGACTGGATTTTCTGTCTTGTTTGGTGGTTTGACATTTAGCATTCTGCTCTCCTACCTTAGAGACTCGAGTTCATGGCTAATATCAAGGTCAGCTGCAGTTACACTTCAGCCTAAAAGGAAAAAAATAGTGTAGGGCCTCACAAGCAAATCCAAATGTCTATCCTATATCTTGCAACCATGCTGCAGACATTTCGTATTGTTAAAATGACCGGCTTTATTAAAAAAAGGATATGTGCAAATGTTATTGTCAAAGCACGYTAGCCAATTTTTAGCTTAGATTCAGATGTGACCTGAGGTTGCCCCAGTCTCAGTGGGATTTGGAGGTGACACCTGCAGTCCAGAGTTTATAGGTCTGMCGATGTGACTCCAGCAACCTTTGATTTGTCCAGCTGAAGTGCAGCATTGCATCCAGAATCAGCCTGTGATCCTTAGACTTCAGAGGCAGCACGACTGTACAGGTGTTGCTGCAGCACCCGGACTCTGTAGCAAGWAAGGGCACCTCTAAATGGTACGGGCAGCGACAGTGTTGCTGAGAGACTAGCATTCTTACTTCTTTYCCTTCGTTTTCTCAGCAAGTAAAGTCCAGTTGTGCTGAGAAAGTTATCAACTGGTCATTAGGAAAAATACTAAAATAGTAGAAACTCCAAAAATTCTGTAAATTCAACATCTGCCATTTCATTTCCTGGCCCTAAAATATAGCACARTATTTTGAAGAAGAGTTTTGTTTTATTTCACTCAAAAGATCCAATTCTGCCCTTGGGGAGTATGGTGCAAGAATTGAACTGTACGATGGCTTYAGGCACTGAACTGAGGAGACACTGCTTAGACAGCTATATCAGAAGAAGTCCTAATTTCATCACAAAACAGATTAGTCACCTGAAGTAAAACTATATGGAATAAGGTGTTAGATTTTGGGCATTTTGAGAAACCATCTTATATCTGCATATTTAATTTTATCCTTTGTCATTTGCTTCAGTCAAGGAAAAGTGGCTGAAACTGTTATGCACTTGGAAGAGTTTGTAAAGGTTGCTGAGAATGCTGATCTAAGACGAAGCCTGGTGGATGCRTGCGTTTTACTCGGGAATCTTTGCAATGAAAGAGTGAGTACTAGTTACAGTAATAATGCCAAGCAACTGGGCTTCATTCATCGTAAAAATCTATGTTTGYGTATGAAGTGACCCCATAGAGTTTGATACGGGTATCGGATTTTACAAGAGTTACTAAAGGAGAAAACACTCTGTGACTGATTTTTCTAAATTAAATACATGCAATATGCCTTAAATTTTTTGCTAAGGTGAAAATATCACACCAAATTTCATATATAGGGTGTTTTTCTAGAATGGGTCAAGTGAAAACTCCAAATTCAGGTCATGAAAGGTTTCAGTGTTGCGGAATACTAGGGTCCAAATCACAGTTTGGGCCATCTGYTCATGTAAAGAATTTAACATACATAGTTATAGTGTATTATAGCGTAGGTTGAAATAAATGCTATTTTTAGAATGGATATATACTATACTGTATGCTAAATTATAGTTTTTAATTTAACTTGATTTCCTCTCTGCATTCACTCAGTCAAATTTATAAGTAGATGCTAATAGCTAATCAGGTACGTTAAAAATGATGCTTTAAGAATTTGCCTCTTTTGGGTTCTCTGAATATTGTTCTTTCATTCAGAATTTACTATCTTGACCTGGGATAGTGTAGAAGGGAAGAAATGCAGTGACTTAATCTTAAAAACCTTAATCTTAAAAAACCTTCCAGAAGAAATCTGGAAGGTCAGCCACGTTTGCCAAACCTGAGTGTGCATTTCCTCATGTGGATCGCTGCATGCTTGGTGTCAACATTCATATTCAGTATTATCTAAGTTAAGCCATTACTAGGGTGTTCTATTCTGCTCTATGCTTCTACAGTGATACAATTTGCAGTAGTTCTCTCCCTCTTGTCAAGTTTTCTATGTTTCTATTTATATCCTCATCTATCCATAGGGTCTTTGAGTAAATCAGCAGCATGACTTCTCACGGCCTTTCYAAGGTGACTTGGACCAATTTCATTCTGCTCTGTCAATATCATTGCTATTTCTTTCCCATTTTGTTACCACACTGTTCATCACCTTCCCTGTCTTTCTTGGGTAGGGCTAAGTTCCYGCTTTCTGGTCATGAGTGTTTACCCATAGGCTTCTTGCTTCCTAAAATGCTTGTTTTCATGTTGTGGACAGATACAGTTCTAATTTCTGTCAATATGTTAACCAGGTTCCTTAATTTAATATGCAAACTCTGATGGAGTTATTAGGACAATCTCCATTAATTCCCATTTGACTTTTTTTGAGTATGTTAGCCTGATTTGCTATGGTCCTTTCACTAATTGTATCAATCCTCTTTTTTTTTTTTCCTCTCTCTCTACTAGGGGCACTATAATGAAGCTTTTGAATATTTCAGTCGTGCATTTGAGGCAGCAAACACTTTAAGTAGTTTGCCCTTAGTGGATGAAACCAAGACGTACTACGGCATTGCAAGGGCTCATAAAATGATGGTGGCAGTTAACAGCCRTACAGAAGCTGCAGATCTCGTCAGCATGAGGTACCTGCTGGCGTGGAAGGAGAGCAGAAGTGACATGTGCGCTGACCCTTTAACAGCCGGTAAGGCACCGGTTATGAAACACGTTAGTGCTGGATTGTCCTTAATGGTTAAGTCGTTTTTCTGGTAGAGTTTTATTAAATTATTTGCTGGGTTTAATCGCATTGGATTAGCCTTGTAGTGAATGCAGGTTACATTTACTTCTTTTAACGTGTATCTTAAAGACTGAATTAAATAGGTTGAARTGCATTATAGCAAGGAGAAAAAGACTATATCGGTCATCTCTGGCTAGTGAGCTTTTCAGTGCTGTTTTTCAAAACATCACAGTTATAGGCAAAAAGTGATTTATTGATTTCGTCAAATAATCAGAACTTTAGCCTCTCCCCCCAAAAAAAAATCTTCATTTGTAGTTGTTTATCTGAGCATATGGATAAAGTATGTTTTCTGTAAAAAATAGTTTTCAATTCTGTTTAAAACAGTGGACAGAGTTCTGAACTCAGAAAAACATTTTGTTTTGTCTTTTGGCATCCTTATTCCTGACATAGACATAGTGTGATCAAAGGAATTTTATATTAAAAAAAAGGTAAGTTCCTCACTGTGATTTCCTGTCTTAATTGCAGAAGACAGGAGAACTTCCTGTGCAGTGAACCTTTTCTTTCACTGTTTTTTTTTTTCCACCCCATTGTAGTATATGTTAAAATAAGGCAATCAGAACTGCACATTTTCTCCAAGTAATAATGCTACTAAGCTGTTTTGTACTGGGGAAGGTACAGGTGTAAGTCTACTTCATGTAAAAAAATTCCTTTGTCATTGCTATGGTTGGGAGAGTGTAAATCTGGAATACAGTGAGAAGAAATTACACTTATGACAAGGCTAAGATACTCATTTGCAGTAAAAGTTGGAAGCTGCAAAGTTAGTGTTTCTAAGTGCTATGTCCAAATTCCTTCAGTTATCTTACCTCCCCCTGCCCTCCCCCACCAAAAAAAAAGTCTGCTMTTTTGTTGTGTATCTCTTCTTTTCATGGTATTTGAACAGTTAAATAAATAACATATAGATTCAGTTGTTACTTTTATATCTAATGAATTGCTAAAAATGTGATAATTGAAGAATTTAGTAGTTTAGTAGGAGCCAGCTGGACACGAGGGGACACCTGAGAGCCCCTGAGAATTGTGTTGCAAGCACAACGTTGCTTCGTTGGGTTTTCCCCACAAAGAGCTGGAATCTGGAGGGTTGACAAGTGGAGTAGCCCTGGGTTTAGAGTGTGGATGGTGGTAACAGGACAGTTCTTTCTCTATGCTAATGCCTTTCTCTTACAATATCTTTCTAGACCTCAATGTGGTTTGTTACGTTGTTAATAGCTCAAAATGCTATGATAGTCTCTCCCTTGCTCCTTTGAGTGTATCTGCCCGTTGAGCTTAACTGAGCTTTGTAGAGAGTGCTTCCGTGCTTGAAGATCATATTTTGATTTGATTTTTTTTCTAGRTGAATCACTTTCAAAAGTTAGCCAGTCAGTCTTTACCATAGGTAAAGCAGTTGTGATGTTGAGGGCCAGAATTAAGCAGACGGTTCCATTGCTATTTTCATCTCTCTGTTCTGTGGCAAAACTGTAGGATTCTCTTCCATGTCAGCCCCAGGTAGCTGATAGTAAGTTGTTAGACTTGTATTGCAGGATGTCTGAGATACCAAGGGCTGCAACAGAGATGCTCAAAGAAGAATYCTGTTTCAAATAATTCTCTATGCACTTCGTATGAGGRTCCTTAACTGTAGCTGCAATAAGTAGGAAGCCAGTGCAATGGCAACACYAAAAAAATGGGAGCCCTGATAAGATGGTTAGGATGACCTTCAACATGCAGAAGAGTATTTTACTCCATGCATCTGAAGGGTTTTTCCATTCAACTTCCACACGTTCCGCTCTCCAGACATTATAAAACTCAGATTTTCTGAAATGATAGGTGTTGCTTTCAGCTTAAATTTCATGCTCCCCTTCAGCAGGGCTTCAGGGATGAAAAGGCTATGATTAGAAAAGCCTGTTATTCCCTGGCAAGCATGGTACCAGAAATAAGTTTTGCCTCCTTGGACTCTCTTCCTTAAACGTTTCTGCCTCATTTTCCTTCTGTTGCTTTCCATTATTAGTTTTCACTTTAGCTCTAGTTATCTCCAGGAACCCTGTGGCTACTGCATATTTAGCAACTCTTCCAGTTCAGCATCATTTTTCTCATTAGTGCTCCAAGCGTACTCTCATGATACCCARATTACATCCCGGAAAACACAGTGTCACACTGTCAGCACCGGCTGTAACATTCTTTGTGTTTTGTGTGCCAAGTCCGTAGTTAGCACTGGCATTACATTTTTAATATCTGTGTATGGCAAAGCATGGCCTGGCACCGGTTCAGTRTTAAGATTCTCTGGCTTTCATTCTCAGGTGAGGCCTTTATCCTGCCTTGTAGCAGTGTCGGGGCATCCTGTGATGAACTCATCACTCTGGAAATTCCTGCTGTGATAATAGAACGGTACTTTTAGCTCTTTCCAACAGCTCAGCATTGATAATCTGCTCGATTTTTCTGAGCCTTTTTGAGGGTAAAACAGCTAAAGACAAGACTCAATGATAGTTCTTAATCTGCAGGGAAATCTAATGAAAGGAAAAAGGATGGCACTAAGTTTTTATTTCTAACTGTTCTAACTGGTAATTTTTCTGCGACTTAAAAAGAGAAGAAAAAAAGAAAAGTAGTTTCTGCCTTCTTAGGCAAAAGAAATAACTTGACCAGTTGAAGAACCATGTTTAAATTCAGGCACTATGAGGTACCTTCTGATTTTCAACCCAAGCTTATTTTCTGAATCAATCATTTCAATAATCAGACAGGAAGAACCATTAATTACTCAAWTTGACCTCAACATTTATTAATAAAATAGATGTATTGACTACATGTGTCATAGACAAAAGGGTAAGTTTATTAGAAAACAGTATTTGTAAATGCAGTGGAGAATGTATTTCTCTCCCTTGTATTTGTCATGATTTCACTTCTAAGAGTTATTTATGCCTTTGTAAGATGTCAGTGCAAGTATAAATAATGTTTTTATTGTTTTTTATATATTTTGTTAAAACTATATTTTAAAAAATGGAAAAGGGGAAAGAGGACACACAAAGAAAGCTTGTGAATCCACACTAAAGACTAAAAAGAAACCAACTGCATGACTATCATCATCACGTAATGATATAATATATATCATAGGCTTTTGAAATAATAGTCTCCCTCTTGAAAGGCTAATAGTAATTAAAGGTGCTGAAATAAGGGGGGAAAAATGGATCAAGTACTGTTGATTAAATGAAATGCTGCAGAGTAACTGAGTTCTGTGCAAGTGTGGCATATTTTGGTCTAGATCATTGGATCTGGCAAGGCTAGGCCTTAGCAAGAGCCTTGGAAGCCTGGAATCATCACAGAACCACGAGTGGCTGAGGTTGGAAGGGACCTCTAGAGAGGTCCAGACAATTCTAAGACTAGAGTTAAAGTAAACGTGTATTGTTTTCTGAATGCTTACTGAAATGTTTCAATTGTTTTCTTGAGAAACATTATATACTTTGGACTAGAGACTAGAATTTATGTTTATGTTTCCTTTTTTTTTTTGAACTTTGCAAAATTAGTATTTTGTTGTGGAGTTGAACTTTGCAAAATTAGTATTTTGTTGTGGAGTGGGATTTCTCTGTGGCCTTAAATAAGAACTACAAACGCTGCATAAATGATTTTCTTAATTTAACATCAATTTCAAAGTCTTGCAGATTATCTTGTACCATTCACTCTTTCATTTTTCAGGATGATCAGGACTATTTCTAGCATTGCATGCCTGAGCAAGCTTCAATGTATTTTAAACCATGTGAACAAGCTGAAACTATGGCTTGGAAAATACAAATCCAATGAGCTTTTGGTCTTACTCCCAAATGTGTATTCCCTCAACATCTTTCTTCAGCTTCCTTTTATAGATACATGGAAAGTTCCATTGTAAGAATGTGTCCTTTTTTGTTATGTAAAAATTCAAATTGTCYTATTACTGATTTACACTTTTGAAAGATTTTTAAGATGTTTTATAGTCATTTTTTCTGTGAAAGATTTGCTAAAACAAAATTGCCAGTGTGGTGTAGAATAAAATCTCTCCAGGTGCATCTGAGGTCAAACTCATACGTGACTGTCATTCACAAGTAAAAGGATTAACTCTAAAGAATGTTAATTAGAAGTGAGATAAAGATTACACAGACAAATTCTGAAAATGCCTCTGCACTGTAAGTTAGCACAGCCATGTAATTTATGTATTATTCTGGTAAGTGCAGTTAGTGTACCTCACAAGTATGCTGAGTGACCTGGTGAAAACTGGTTTCGATTCAGGGTGAGAGGAAGGAGGAGAGGGGAATTTTTTGGTGTTTAAGTATATCATCAGTTGTACATTCATCAGGGTAGCATGTTTTTGATTTGAGAACATGTAAAAGATGCACTGGTGAAAATCAACACTCTAGTCTTTATAGCTTACCCAGGTGTGCATTCTTAAAATGCATTTTTTTATCGAGAATCAGTGGAAAGGCAGAGGCTTGTGTTAGCAGGTTCCTGCTTGGTAATATATTGATGAGCTTCAGCTAACTTGTAGAGTATCATTAAAGGTAATAAAGTGTTTATGCTGTGGGTGACAAAGTAATAACTTTGAACAGACCGAAGTATGATTTCTTGCCCACCGCTGTGAGGAAGCTCGGTTCCGAGCTTCCCTGGGCAGTGCTGTGAGCAGGGCTGAGCGCGCGCAGTTCCCGGGCCTGCCCGCGACCTGCTGGGCCCTCTCTGCCCTCGCGCTGCGCCTCTTGTCGGGGAACRGTGGCTCCCAGTGCTCTGAGACCGCTGTGCTTACGATTGCGTGCCAACAGAGAGTTGCAGAAGGGGAAAGATYGTTTAAGCTTTCAAAATAATAATTACAGACAGAAATAATGAGAAATAGGAAGGACTTTAATCATAATTTTTTTAGGCTGTTTGATATTAGTGCAAGCTACCTAAAGTAAATGTTAAGATAATATAATGGGTTGATATGGTAGAAAGAAGTACTTGGGCAAATTCTACAAGGCAGAAAATAGATGTTAAAGGGATGCTTCTTCCATTCACTGCTGTGATATACATAATGCTACCTATGGAAGCAAAAACATATCTAAGTGCTACTCTTGGATATTTTAAGAAAATGGTGGTGGTTATTGGTGGGACTTCTGAAAGGAATATATGTGGGAAAAAAAACGGAAGATGTTGAGAAAGTTACTTAGCATATTGTGGCCAAGGAGTAGAAGCCCCAGTTTCTCCGGGAAGCCTCTGAGACATTTTGCCATGAGCACAGTAGCTTGGTAGCTTGGTCTCTTTTATGCTGATTGCTGAAGTTTATCCGAGTGTATCTGAAGTTATCATTAAATAATCAGGAATTGCCACACATGATCAGATCTAGGTCAGGTCTGTGGTTCTAGTGTGGCAGTACTACATTTTAGAAGAGGGTTCATAGATTTTTTTTATTATTATTTTTAACCGTGGAATAATGTGTTAGAAATTTCTTCTTATTTTTTGTATACAGTTGGCAGTTATTTATGTCTAAGTAGTATTATAATTCTTCCAAAAATACACTGGCATCCTAATGTGATTGCTGGTGTTCTTGTCATCTACACCTATTGGAAAATATATTACCAGAGAGAGATTTAGATCTCTCATCTGAATTTTTCTGGCATCTTACATTTTTCTGTAGAGACTTCTGATCTTACCATGCTTTAGTGATGTTGTGTGCTAAATATCAGTTGCATCCAGCTGTGTTTTCTCAGACAAGCTTTCTAGATCAGCAGAAAATATTGCCTAAATAAGTCAAATTATTCCTTCTTGTGGGAGAAAAACAAAAAGTGTGGAATTGGTGTTCAAAGAACAGTGTACTGTCAGAGCCTTTAGGACAGCTTTATGCACTGAATAGTGTAGCTTAGTGCACTGCATTGTCAGCTTTTTCATGTGGGGGGAAAAAAAAGAAGCTCCTTACCAAAGTAAAAGAAGTGAAAATTCTTGGGGTAGAACCTCAGCCCGGCTCTGATCCTATAGGCTGCTTAAAAGGGACAAAAGAAATAGGAGGTCCCTCCCAACTCCATTAAATGCTTTGATTTGAAGGCACCTTGAAGTCTTAGATATATGTCACGTGCCTGCAGTCTGTAGCCTAAGAAATGCATTGAAGAAGAGGGGAGTCGCTGATGCCTTCGGTGCTTGGACAGTTCCTTGCTGGTTGTAGGCCCTAAAGGAAGCACAACCTGTTGTCTTATACCTTGAAGTGTCTCTAGTGCTTTTCCACTGGCACTCCTTTCCTTTGCCACATGCACAAGCAGAGATGTCTCTGGTAGTTTTGGGCTGTTATTCTCAAAATAGAAAATTGATCCACAGAAAGAACAAAGGAACTTTTGGTTTTGTTCAATATTAAGAAGATTGTTTTCATTTAGACTTCATTAAGAAAAAAAACCAACCAAACAAACAAAAAAAACCCAACACCCACCACCACCTATTGGCACTGTTTGCAAACGTGCTACCTGAGAGAGATTGTCCTCAGACCAGCAAGATTACAGATCTTTGCTGCAAACCCTTCCTTAACCAGAAGGTACTTGACAAACTTTGGATGCAGAAGATCCAAGAGGAAAGACAAAGAAATATTCAGCACGTTTTTGGTAACAGAGCTAGGTCGTCTCATAAGTCACAGTCAGGGCACCAAACACCTTCCTCCTCCCTATTCTCTCAAACCAGCTTTTTTTTTCACTACATTTTATGAGTTTTTTTTTTTTTTTTTTCCTGAGATGACCTCTGTGCCTATCCATACCTTTTTATGTACCTCTTATACTTAAGTAACAAACTGCTGTTTCTGTTCTGTTTCTGTTAAGACTCTGTGGCCTGAAGATAGTAAAGACGCAAATGATTTCTCTTCAGAATGATCAATTTAATAAAGTGAAATATAATGCTTACACAATTAATTTATCTAATTAGTTTATCTACACATGTCTTTTTTCCCGTTAAGCTTCCTCTCTTCTTCTTTTCCGAGACCATTTAGCATATTTTGTTGTCTTTCTTGTTTTCTGAAATGGTTGGTTTCTTATTTTCTCCCTTCCTAGTCTGTACTGTACCCTTTAATATAGAAGTGAAGAATAGGGAAGCAAGAACAAGAGAAAAGTCAACTTTTGCCTTCCCTCTTCAAGTAAGTTGATCAATAGAAAATTGGCAAGTATCAAAATAGCCTTTAAAGAGATCTTAATCACCTGTGGAATGTATTGACTAAGTTCAAGTATGCAAGCAGGTGATAAATTAACTTAAAGATCCAAATGCAAGCTTGAACAGATGACCATGCCCCCAGGCTCATCCACTTGTTTCTACTTACTTAGTTAAGCATTCAATATTATCAGTAATACAGAATATTTCCATTTAAGGGCTTATATGTATGAGTCTTGTCACAGAATGAAGTAATCATATGGTGTTTTCTGTAATATGCCATTTTGAACATGGAGCTATTCTCCTATAATACTGATATTGTTACATATCAGGTAGCATACATGGTCAAGAGAATTTGATTCAAAATGGGTTTTGGAAGACTTTGTTGTTTTCCTGTGGTAGCTACAGCACTTTGAAATCCATTTTCATACAAATTCCGGCATATTTCTGAAATTTTGAAATGTAGTTGGTAGGTATGTTAGTCAAAAACAAGGTAGCCAGTCCTGTGTGAAACTAATCTCCTGCAGCTCTTTTTGAAGTAAAAGCTCTAAGCAACCAGCACCTCTTCCAGATAAACCTGGTCTGTTTTTTCTAGTGTTAGACATAGTAACCTTGAAAACTGATATTCAAACTAGGTCGTTCTTCTCAAAGTTGTGTTTCGTATTGCCTGTTACTTGCAAATTGTTTGAACACAGTGTGTTCTGCTCGGACATCAAGCTGCCTGATGGCATCTGTAAGTGAAGGCTGGGGGTCTGAGTGATAGCACTGATTTGGTTTGATATGAGTGCACTCAACTCAGTGCAGATATAAAATAGATCCTGAAAAAATGGAGGACTGGTATGCCATAAAGCAGTCTTACTCAGCCTATCCTGTGCATCCCAGGAGCTTGAGGAACAGGAATTACAGATCTTGCCACAGTAGTTGCAGTGGAAATCAACACATTGTATTCCCTATGAGCCCTTACGGGAGGGCTGTGCGTGCTGCACAGTACTGGTAGTTCTGGGCTGCCGTCAGCTTCTTACCCTAGTGCCTGCCTGCAGCCCTCTGTTTTCCTTCCATCTTTGCTGCCTCAGCGAAAAATGCCACTTCAGGCTGGTACGTAGCCCAGTCCTTTGACTCGGGAGCATTCCCGTCAACTGAACAGCAGCTTGAGAGTGTCGTTCTCCAGAGTGAGCATGGCCTCACTGCTGCACTGAGCAATCCCTCCAGAGCTCCATGTTGAAGCTGAAAGTGAAGAAAACTCTGTTTTGTGTGGTTGATAAATTGTACAGTTATGTTTGCAGTCATAAGAAAATTACCCTGGACATTAGGAAGTCAACTGATTTTTTTTTATGTGGGAAAATTGCCATATTAAAACTATTTACAGTTAATCTATTGCAGTCAGTTATCACCAGAAAAAGATTGTTCTACCTATTAACTTTGAAATTTGATTTATGTGAATCTAATTGCTTTTCATTCAAACCTAAAAATATTTCTTTCTCTCACATACTTTCATATGCTTATAATGACCGTTCTGCAATTATGTTTGCTGTTTGGAAGATGTCTATGTATGTGTACGTATTGACAATCATATGTACATCTATGTATGTACATAAAGACTGCATAGCAAAGAGAAGGAAATGTTGCAAATACTTTAAAATTTTGCGCCAGATACTGCTTTTTGTTATGTCGTGATGATCTGAAGGTGTAAACAGGAGCAGAATTTGTCCCTTTATCTGAGGTGCATCATCAAAACTTTGAGGTAAGCGTTTTTCACTAATTGGGGAAGTTACTAGGTATGAGTTTCATGCTGGAGGACATAACCTAGATTCAGATGGAAGGAGGTTCAGATTAAAGGGATTATAATAAATAGATTTTATTATATTTTATAAATGCAAGATATAATAAGTTTTCCTTGAGCATTGGTGTTGAGAAGCATGGGGAAAATATATTACTTGCTGATCATAGTACTAGTGTGTTTAAGGAGTGATCAAGAAAGTCTGAAATAAGGAGGATGCACATGGAGTTCTAATAGGGCCATAGGAAAATACGGGGTTAACATGGTCTATATTTTAAGCAGTGTTCAGTTGACTTGCTGTGTGGGGAGAGACTGAGCAGTCCTGGCTAATGACTTGTAGGTACTGAATCCTCAGGTCTCTCAGGTGGTTTCACTCGACCAGTTTCAGCAGAATGATGAAAAGGTTGAGATAAAATAAACTGACAGTTGCTACTCATTGCAGGCAGCAAGCTGTACCCTGGCAGATGAGACCCTGGGAGCCCTCTTTTTTAAACAAAGGCTTTCACTGCAGTGAGCAATGAACTCCACACAAAAAGGGAAAAAGAGAGAGAGATTGGCAGCTGGTGACCGACGGGAGGAGGGAAAGGAGGGAAACTGAGAAACACAGCAATTGTTGGCTAATTAGAAGCCATTCCCACCTACTTAATACCAAACCATTAAGCAGAAAACACTTTTCATCTCACCCTGGCTGCTACACATGACATTATACTCCAATCAATACCCTCCCACTGGCTGACCCAGTGCCCACAAATGAATACATTGCAGTTCAAGAATGCCGTAATTGAGTTGGGGCAGTGAAACTGCAGCTCTCACAGTCAAGATCTTCCTCTGAAGATACTAATGTAGTGTTTGTGATGCTTGGATAAAGAAATCAAATCCCTGTATTGACAGCTGTCAACAATTGGCAAATGGAAGAAGTGAACAATGAATGCTTTTTAACCTTTGATTGGAGAGAGTAAGTGTTATTTTCAGATTATTTTCCCACTGAAGGAAGCTATATAAGAAAGTAAAAGATCTGGGCTTTTGGTCCCAAGAGTTTAGACTTTTCTGGGACCTTTTCAACTCTGGTCCTCAGCTGTAGCTGCAGAATACAACATGCACATCGTTTGTGTGCATGCAGCAACACATCTCTGGGTGCACAGGTTTCATTGTTTTCTAGAACGTTTTGAGGTAGCTCAAACCTTTTAGGCCCAATAAAAGCATGTGTTGGTTTTCTTTTTTTGTAGTTTTGTAGACTATGTATATTCAGGCATTTGAAGTCCTACTATGATTTCTAGAGATTGTATTTTAAAATGTACGGTTGACCGACTCAACAGGTCCACAATAAAACACTGTGTGGCAAATTCAGGATCTTCTGTTTGTGTCCTACAGTTAGATTCTTGCAGCCTTTATTTTCAAGTTAACTCCCTTGTTCCCTGAGCCATCTGAAGTTGGTAATACTATGCACAAACTGCAATATAAGGTAACATGAGGCACAGACTGCAGTATAATTCCTTCTCTATGTCTGTTTTGTTACTGGAGAATCAAAGCCTCAGGACACTGTTGCTCTCCCAGATTGGTTAGAGTGAAGAAGACATCAATATATTTTGAAGGAAATGCAACACGGTCATGCTAATGCAAACCTCTTCATCCTTTTCAATTCTTAAGTGAAAAAGCAGAATAAATATAATTATGGAGAAAAACAGATTCCTTACCGTGTTGGTTTGAAACCATCTTTTTGAGGCAGATAAATTATTTACTGTCATACCAGATTATGTGTTTCTTCAGAAAGAGACTGTGACCTTGTGCGTGATTCATTGACACAGGAATATTGTGGTATTTGCAGTAAGTAGTTTCTTCAGATTCTTTTTGCCAAAGTACTTCTTCCTCACACAGTTGTACAACGTGCTGTTGCCTAGCTGATGCCTTAACCCCTTGAGTCAGGCTGAACTATTGGACAAACATGATGGCTCTGACTAAGGGCTCTAGCTAATTCCGTATCTGTATGAGAGCACAGACAGGTAAGCTCAGCACAGAGCAGGAGATAGGGCCAAGAGAAGAAAACATTTTGCATCTTTTGAGGCTGTATGTCAAAGGAGGAGACTGTGCTGCTTTGTCGTCTTTTTCCAGTTATATTTTCGTTCGAACTTATTAGTATAATTATCATTAATTAAAATGTATTTCATTTTTTGCTTTGGTCCTATATTTTAAAGCACTCCTCAGCCTTTTTGTATTATCCAAGTTCTTTTGATTAGATGTTATTGACAATCATAGCAAAAGATTTCTCCTCAGAGTAGACTGTAAATAGAGAAGAATCATCTTCTGATAGAGAAAGATGGATTCCTCACCACTCGCAAAGAGGAAAAAAAATTTTCAAAAAAAACCCCTGAAATTGAATACAATGATGCAATGGGACAGAGTTTTTAGTAACTTTGAGATAATTGGATAGGACAATCAAAGATACCTTCAGTTTCCACATAGATATAGTCTGGGTTTGGGGTTTTTTTTTTCAATAATGTGATTCTGAAACATTTGTTTCTGAAGACTCTGGGCCTCATTTAAACACAGAGGTTTGTAAGTTCAATCTGACTTCATGCCAGTTAGAAGGATCAGAGGCAGGCTAGGGAAAATGTGAAGAGCAGTTGGCAGTCTCTCCGTTTCTCAATGCCAAAGCCTGTGGGGTTAATTTGAAGATACCCAAATCACCTGGCAGCAGCATCTCTAGCCTTTTCCAGAACTGTGGAATTTAATGAGCTAGGAAGAAAAAAAAAAAAAAAAAAGAGATCATAGGAAAATAGTAATAGAAAGGGCTTTAAGAAGTTATCGACTCCATCCTCAAAGCAAGAGCAACTATGCTTTACTTTTTATGTCATTTCTAACAGAAGTTTCTCTCACTTGTTCTTAAAAATACCCAATGATGGATCTTCCAGGGCATCTTTGTAGATGCCGAGGATGTTCTAAAGGGTAAAATCATGCAGCATTTTTTTAAATATATAAACTGATTCATTTTTCTATAATTAACACTCATAAATAGTGCAGCCAGTGACTGTTACTTCCATCTTTGCAGTAACCTTGAGGAAAAGAATTATCTGAAATGCAGTGGAACTGAGTATAGAAGCTTTTGTGATGCTTTCTGGAAAGAACAATTATAAGGGTTACCTGGTCTAGATGTTGGATTAAATATGATGGAATGTAGGTTCTTGTTATTATTGATGGAAAGAGGTAGAAGGAAAATACTAGGTTCCTGTTTCCTTTTCTGTGTGTTTTCCAATTTTTTTGCTGAACAGTCTGTATCAGCTGAGCTCAGTCATCAGTAGATAGGTGTCCATCACAAGAGAGGAAGCAGAAGAAGGGCTTCACTGGTGAAAAAAAGTCAGCCCGAACAGAAGGAAAGGTCACTGTTTATTCTTAAATGGCTTCTCTAAGTGCTAGGAGAAGTCTCTTACTCAAAGTCTCTTACATAATTCAAAAGTCTTCCCTTTACATAAGCTTCTACAGCGGGAAAACAGCTACATTTCTGAATTCATCTTGTTGAGGTAATCCACTCATATTTCATCTTATGCTAGAGGTGCAACTGAACTAAARGGAAGTGTTTTAGAGGCTCATTTATGATTGAGGATGCTTTGTCTGCTAACCCAGATCTGAAGAGGTCTGAACAGTCTTTTTATCCAGTCTAGAGTGTATGTTTTAGTACTCCTGGAGCCAAATTCTGCTTTTGCACAGGTTCAGAATTCAGTAATAAAAAATCCATATCCTCAGTTAAATAAAATTACAGTACTGCTGTATGTCTTCACAACTGTTTTTTTTAATAGACATTTTTGTAGAAATCAAAATTTATCTACAAGCCAAACAAACCATCTTTTGAGCCTTTATCTAATTCCCTCTTCATTGTTTTTATTTTCTCCTTTCCTATGGAAAATTAATTAAGGATTTTTTCCTATCTTGGAACCTCTTCAAAGACCATCTTCTGCAATAGCTTGAGATTTCAAGTGAAATTCATGTCTAAATGCCTTTTTTTTTTTTTGTATAAAAACCAAAATGTAACCTAAGTTGCCTTTTTTGTAAACTGCTGCAAGTAAACTTCTACCCAGTTAAAACCTTGACAGCTGTTGTTCAAGTAGGGCTCATTCATGAAAAAAAAGCCTGAGGCTGTATTTGTCCTCTGCAGAATGAAAGAAAATAAAATAAAAAAATKAGTCTTCCAATAGGTGATCAAATGATCAATACAACGCACTCAGATGGCATTCAGCAAGCATCCTTCCCAAGGAGACACTGCTCACTCATTAGGAAAAATGACTTCATTGTAGAAGAACAGAAATAAGAGTAGCCTGTAGAAGCAGTTAGAGCCGAGAGTGTCCCATACATTCCTTCACTCTGCTTGGTAGGGATGTCTGTTTGGTTTTCTTCTACCAGTTTCGGTCATCTCACTCTGCGGTGAATGCTCTAGAATATAGATGGATCCTCGCTTGAGGACAAGAAGGTTTCTTGCCCTTCATTTTATATGAACCACTTGTCTTTGGGAGTTACTATTACAGTAACGTGTGGCTCTATGCCCCTCATCCTCAGAACTGCAAGCATGCATTTTCACTCTGCTTTGCTTCACCTTCTGTATTTACGTTTTATCCTGATGTTATTATGAACTTTACAGTTGACTCCAACATGAGCAAGATGTGGCCTTTACTACAGGCAGGACAAAGCAAAGTCTTGTTCTTCATTTATATTTTGCTTCCATGCTATCCTGGACAGCAATGCTATGCAGGATGCACCTGAAAAAATGCTTTCTCTTGTACTATTTCTAATCAAGACCTCAGTGCAAAACTGATAGTATTTAATTCCCTTATCATGAACGTTTGTGGTCATGTTGGTGCAAGAGGTGATGTAGGACCAAATATAACCCTAGGGTAAGGGAGATGAGGTGCGTGGGCGGCTTCTATTTGTGCCTATAGTTGCCTTTTAGCTTCGAGAGGGGGCGCTTTGATCCCTCTTTGATCACACAGCAATTTTCTGTGACAAAAGCAAATCATCCAGTGGATGTAGCGACTTACACGTGAACAGCAGCATCATACTGCAGCAGAGAGTGTCGAGGCAGGCCTCTCATCTTATGCAATAAAACCCTTCAGCTTGTGGGTGCTGTGCAGAGATGGGACCTGCTGCTTGTTTCACCCAGAGGATGTGAGGTGTTCCACCAGCATTCAGATGTGCGCTTAGATGCTCGTTAGAGGACCCTCCTTCCTGTGTGTGCTACTATCAGTGGTGAAGCTAGTGGGCAGTTTTTATATTTGGAGAGTTATTTTCTTAAAGCACTAAATGAGCATCCTTCCATGCAGACATACTTAAGGAGATGCTGACATTTGAAGAGTTAGATATGTGCAATACAAGGCTTTATTTTACCCTTTGACTCTCTTATAAATCCCCCTTTTTTTTTTCCATTAATGTGAAGGGAGTCTTCCAGAAAACAGCTTATCATTCTTCTGTGATGTATGTGTGCTTTAAGATGTAGTCTAAATTTGCTGAGTGAAAATTGCATGCAGGATCTAGTAATACAGTTGCATTCAAGCCAGAATAGAATGCTGCTATTCCTACATCTGCTTCAAAACAATGGCTTAATTGGCTAGCAAAATGTAGTTATCAGATGATAAAGATACAAAGTCAAGGGCAAGATATGCCTGAAAACAAGCATTTTGCTTCCTAAAATTAGGCAAAGTTAATAGGTTAAATTTTGTTTATTGAATAGGAGAACCCAGTGTTGATTGATATAGTAATTTCAGTGTTTGCTATGGCAAATATTTAGCTCATTATCAGTTTTAATAGCATTTTGCAGAACAAGCCTTTTCTTGACATGCAGAAAATACTATTAAATTTCCCTGCATAGATACATTGTTATGACATGCAATAACTACTTGAATATAAAGGGGATTAATAATTTAAAAGGTGTTAACAAATTAGGGCCATCATTAAAAATAGACTTTGAACCATTTTGTAGAAAAATCAGATTGAGGTAATGCTCCGCTCTTATGATAAAGAATTACAGCATTAATTCTGCAAAGTGAACTTATTGCTCCTATTCGTCTCCAAAACCCTGGAGCATTAAAAGACAGGAAGAATGAAATGATCACTGCGTTTTTTCAGGCACAACAGCTCTAATATTTCCATCACAGTTTCACGGCTCGGCTTGCATGGTTGTGCTAGAGGAAAAACCCCATAAACGTCATCCTTTCCTTTGTTTTGTTTTTGCTGCTCTTATGAAATCATGTCGAATTTTTTCAGACAGTTTGTATTAATATACTGAGAATTTCACTTGTGCAGCATCTGTGCAGAGTATAAAACAAACATTTCTCCTGCATAGAAGCACTTCTTTTCCTCATTTTAAAATGTAATTCTTGGTTTTCTTCTGTGTTTTATTTTCCTCTCTTGCAACAATTGATGATCAAGGCATTTCAAGGTTACGTTCTGGTCATTTTGCATATTATTAATTTGATGATTTTTTCCAAGTTGAGATAAACAGAAATAATAAGAGTTCTGAAGCCTTGTCATCATTTTTTAATATTGCATCCAGCAGAAGCATGCAGAAAAAAATGGGTCCTATTTGTTTTGCTGTTAAACGCATTTGTGATTCTTACTCATGTAAGTAATCCCTGCCCATATGAACCAGGTTTGCTGAAGTCAGGGTCAGGAGCGGACCCTTATTCTGGAAGCAGTTCTGTTGGAACATTTAAGTAGGCTTTAAGAGGCTGTGCTTTTCTTTCTCCTTCCTCGTTGCTTATTGTTTTCTCTCATGCGTGTTTTGGAGAAGGAAAAAAAAATAATTTCTAGGATTTAGGTAATAAACTTCACGTATTGGAAGGACAGAGATACCAGGAGCTTTTTTCAGGCCCTGAGGCTAGCAAAATATTTGTCCTCTTCGCCTCTCTTATTTTCCCTTGCCATGGCAGTCATCTCCCTTCATAACATTTCTCTCTCGTCGCCCTCCCCTTCTCCTTGCACTTTCTGAGACCAGAGAGCCCAGATGGTGCCCTCGCTGTTGCCAGGCCCTGGGGGAACTGTTTCTGTTATTCCCACCTCTCAGTAGCTCTGCTGGGAAAGACTCCAAAAGTCCATTGCTAAGATATGTTTAATTTTGATATTATTTTCCTTCCAGTGAATTTGTTTGTCAGCACCAATCTTTTATCCTATAAACTCAAATCTCTGGTATTAGCAGTGGTACACGACGACCTCTGTTTTAAATAAAGCAATGACATTCAGAAGAATTACTGGGTTGTGATTTTAGAAGGGTTAGGTGTTACTGTAGCACCAATCGTTAAGCAGTTAAAGCACTGCTTGCACAGTATCTCTATTCCTGCTAATCCTGAAAAATTCATAACAGCAGGACATTTTTCAGGCAGAAGTGCATATGGTGGTACAGACAAATAGATCTATCTCATTTTATTTACCAGGATATCCATATTTATTTATGTATTTATARTCACATAAAATTAAGTGTGATGGAGAAAGAAGAGCACATAGAAAAGAGCAATCAGATTTGTGTTCTCATAAAGTATAAAATAAGAGTAACTGTGTTAGAGATTCAGTTAGTAAGGAACATCAAGGGTAACAAACTATTACTACATTATTAGCTAGAGGAAAATGAAGAATACTAGTCTGCTCTATTGTAGGGCAGAAACTCTTCATAGATGACCTGGAGGAGGCCAGCGTGTTTTAATGCTTTCTTTGCCTTAATCTTCACTGTAAAGGTCAGGCAGGATCATGCTGCAAACAGAGTTTATGTCAGGCACAGAAGAGTAAGATTCAGGGCCAGGGTGGATGAAAGTGGGGCTGGAGAGTGCACATCAGCGGGGCCAGAGCATCTCCATCCTGCAGCACTCACTCTGGCTGCGCGCCCCACGGGCTCGGGGAGGTCAAATTAGGTGCCAGAGCAGAAGGAAAAAAAGACAAACCTGATGCCAGTTTTCAGAAAGGGAAAGAGAAGGAGCTAAGGGATTACTGACTTCTCAGTTTAAGATCCACCCCTCCTGCCTCCCTTTGGAAAAATACCGGAACATACAGTTAAATGCATTGTAGGCTCCAAGGAGAAAACAAGCAAATGTGTAACAGACAGAATGGACTTGTCAAGAACAAATTGTGTAGGGTCAAAATAACTAACAGGGCAACAGGAGTTCTGAGTAAAAAATAAAATATACAAAATGTATTTTTCCTGAAGCTTTTGACAGAATGGGTTAAATGAAATGGGCTAAATAAACCTAAAATGAAGTTGATGATCACTGATTATATATTTTGTCTTGAAATGGTCATTGTTAAAATGGAAGACTGTTTATCATGGGCTTCTTCAGGGATCTGAGTCCAAGTTATCTGATATTTTTTTCTTTTTTTCTGGAGACTGGAAGAGAGATTATGCTTACTGCATATTCAGATAACACAGCAGGGAAAGAATATAAGTATGCTGACTCATGATATTGCAGTTCAAAAGGATACTGACAAGCTGAGAAACATACGTTGTACTGCTCTAGGAGTTTGTGTATGTATAAGAGAATGTGTGTGTACACAAGAATGATCAAGTGTGTGGTTACAAAAGGGGAGCACATAGCAGTTTTGTAGATGAAAAATCTAGACTTCCAGCACATTGGAAGCTGAACCTGGTTCAACACTGTTGTGACTGTTGGAAAAACTGCAAACATCATAGCAGGGTGTCCAAAGTGATGGCCCACGAGGTAATCTCTCTGCTGTGCTCAACATCGATAAGGTCTCAGCTCAGTATCCAGTTCTGGATGCTGGGCTTCACGAAGTATGCAGATCAACTGGAGAAAGCACTCAAAGAGTTGATCAGAAATTAAAAATCAAGACCAAGAGAAAAGATTTGAGAGATTGAGTTGCTGTGTCTGCAGAAGAGACAAAGAGGAGACAAAATAACAGTTTCAGAAACATAGAATTTATAGAGGAGAAGAAAATATATAACAGTCTTCTGTCTTTGTCCATGGTAGGTTGAGCTGGAAGTAGCAGGGCAGAAAAATGAAGTCACTAGAAGGAAGCTCATTAGAACCTAGGAAGAAACTTCTAACAGTTTGGGGAATAGGCTGTATTCAGGTCTGTTTGTTGCAACCATATCTTTCCATGGTTTATGTATTGCCATGAAAATGATAGTGGTTTTTCTGTTCCTTCTTGTCAGAGAATAGAGACAGCAGTACAGGCAGTGGCATTCGCAGCATGCTCTAATCAGGACATAATACTCTGAGGCGTGAGGGAGAGGAGATTGTAGCCCAGCAGAGAGAGTAAGAGAGAAAGTGATTTGGGGGCATAAGAAAATGAGCATTTTGCTTGGAAATAAACAAACTAAGAAATAAACAAACAAACCAACTAAGAGGGCTTAGGCAAGTCATTCCACTGCTGTGTGCCTCCTTTTTTCCTGTCAAGGAAATTGGCTTTAAGATGGACTAGATGATCTCTAAAGGTCCCTTCCAACCTTAAGGGTGCTATGATTCCGCGTTTTTATAAAATGCCCCTCAGCTTGCTGGGAATAAGTGCTACTAAGAGATATGTGTTCGTCACTTCACTCAACTCATCGCTTATCCTTGCTTCTCTGTGAGCGCTATGGTTTCTTTCCTTATCCCTTCTCCTCTCCTTCCCAGAAACAGTTATGGGGCTGCCAAAGTCCTGAGATATCATCCTGCCTTTTCATCCTGCTTGAACTGCATCAGCGTCACCACGTTTCCTTTGGCCTCTTTTCAGACCCATTTCTGTCTTCCCTTTAGCAGGCTCTGTGAGGGCAGGACTCCAGGTAGCAAGTATTTCTTGGTGTTTTCAATTGTGTCTCAATGTTTCCGTCCAGAGTACCATCTTTGGGGAGCTTGAGCCTTGTACGTGACCTCGTGTTGTGTTGCTACTAATGTGTGAACACAGTGACTGCACGAGGTATTGGTTTTTTTATTTTTAGTTTTGTTTTGCTTTGTTTTTGCTCTGGCGCAGACCTTTTCAAATACAAATATTCAAGTGAAGAGAACAGACATATTCTAAATTAATGAATTTCCCTGTTGTCCTTCCCTGGGCTGCATGGCCCAAAATGAAAAGCCCATCCCAAGGGAGCGGCAGTGCGCAGTGCCTTCAGCGTCCTTTCTGCAGGGAAGCTCAAGGGCACGCGGGCAGCTTTGGCCAGAGCGGGTGGGCAGCTCCCGTGTCTAGCAGTGAGGCAGTGTCTTGCCCAGGGGGTTGYGTGTGAGTTTGGGGCTGGGAATTGTTTCCTGCTTCCTTGTTGCCTCATAGAACTTCCCTGCTCCTGCTGAGAATCAGTCTCACCTTCATATATTTCCCTTTATATTTCAATGTTCTGTCTAATTTCTGTTTTCAAGCTACTTCATGGTGAAATACCCTGTTACTAGAGTGTTTGTTTCCAGTGGCAGGTATCAATTGCTATCTATCTCATGGTGTGTCATTTTATAGACATTCACAACATTTTGTCTTACCTCTGAGTCTTCTGAGAGCTTAACATTTTTATTCGAGTTTATTTTTCAATTTTAAAAGAAGATATTTGCATGTTCTGCTTTAGCTGTAGATATCTATAAAATGAGTCTTTCTGTCAGGTCTGTGGGATTTTCTCTCTCTACTCAAAATTAAAGAATTTTAACCAAAGAAATTAACCCTGTTGAAAGATAGCTGCTGTGAAGTCGGCTTTTTTTTTTCTAGAATTTTGTTTAACTATTTTGAGGATTTTTTTCCATATCTTTTCTCTAGAAATGACAAATATTTACAGATACAAAATCCAGACTAATATTTGAAAAAGGAATTAAAAATATAGTAATTCTACTTTACTTCTTGAAATAGAATTTCACCAGTTTCCTGTAAGTGTTTTTATGATAGCTTATATGTGGGGGAAAGAAGAGAAGAAAAAGGCTGTGGAATAATGGAATTTGGTTTAGAGTTTGACATAATAAATGCAACAGACAAATATAAAGGGGATTTTATAAATAGAGATAAGTGATGCTAGCCCGAAGGCTGAACCTAATGTCAAAGAGGGTGTTCATGCAAAGTAAAACAGTGTATCTAGTAAACTAGGAATTACCATCTTTGGAGAAAATGATCTCTATGGATTTTATGCCACTTTTAACAGACAACAACAAAAAGCTCTAGCTGTACCTCAGGACATGATCAGCCTGTTTGAACTGAATTTGTTCAGTGCATTTTTTGTTCTTCAGTGCTGTCTTCAAGCATTCTTTGTCTGAGTCATAAGGCTCAGAGTTTGGCAGTTTTATTTCTTTGTTATATTTTCATCATGTGAGATAAAAAGTCAAGGATGAGTGATATAACAGAAACAAATGTACGTGTGTCTGAACACGAGGGTGGAAGAAAGCCCTCAGTTATGGTGAATCTATCCTCTTATTCCTTCATAAAGTTGTGTTTGATTTTTTTTTAATGTTTGGTGGATTTTTTTCTTCCCTGCTGTGTGCTTAGCAAGCGGCAGCCCTACAAGAAGTTGAGGAGCCACCTTAGGAATAGCGTTTCTCCGGGTAGCTGGGGTTGAGCGTGTTGCAGGTGTGATAGCTCAGGCTCCGTCGGAGGGATGAAGGCTGCGTCACTCCCGAGTAGCCCCTGGAGGTTACCTCAGAGCAGCAGAAGAGCTTTGGAGGAAGCTGTCAGCCCTCTGGGCTACAGGCATATGCTTTCTTTAATAAGTACATTGCACTAGACAGTAGCTATGTATTGAAGTGTGTTTTCTCACAAGAAAATCTTTTAAAAAAATAGTAAGTCCAAAGCTGCATAGTTCATTTCTGAAGTATGTTGCCTGTTCAAAATACTGATCAGTCCTAGCTATTTTAAATGGGAGTACAATATAAATAAAATACATTCTGTAGATGAGCAGTTTGGCTCATTTCTTCTTCAGAGATTTGAATTCCAATTTTATTTGTTTTGCCAGTTGTGAAGGAGTTAGAGACATGATAATAATTTCCCGCTCTTTGGCAGTGTGCTAATCATGGTTCTTCAGCTAAATAATAAGTATTTTAATTAATTTGAGCGAAGGGAGGACTAAAAGAGGGATAAAATAGTAAGTGCTATCGATGAGTATGCATTTTCTGTGTATCGCAAACAATACTATATGTATATGTACAATATATATGCTTGCTGTTTTGAATGCGGAGTGCAGCAGACCTTGAGTCTATCATAATTSATACTTTGATTTCTTTTTTTAGTACTTGGTGATGGCAAATAAAATAAAGGCACTTCTGGCATGTCATGATTCTTAAAAAGTTTTAAGTTTATCCCCTCAGTCCATTGGTGAGTGAATGATTAAGCTCAATGGTATATTGGGCAAATACTAAATAAACAAATCAGAAAGTTATCAGAGAAGTAAAACCGAGCGTTACGTTATCAATATCTTAAGCACATTCACACAAAATCTTAAAAGTGAGATGAGGCAACGTAGATTCCTTTGTATTTCCTYTTATATAGCTTTCATGATAGTAAAATCTGGTAAATCTGGTGTTCCTGGGCATGATTCACTGACATGTGCATCGCATTTGTGCAGTCATAATCACACAAAAAGCCCTGCAGAGCATCACTCATGGACTGCTCTGACATGAGGCCCTGGGATTGCCT
This sequence comes from Eudromia elegans, assembly GCA_003342815.1. Lineage (NCBI taxonomy): Eukaryota > Metazoa > Chordata > Aves > Tinamiformes > Tinamidae > Eudromia > Eudromia elegans. Next base: position 572,538 of record PTEX01000230.1, on the reverse strand, counting down.
CGCATTGCATTTCCAGAGGAATGGATGGCAGCCAGATATGAAGAATGAGGCCCTGGCTGTCCTGAAGTTGTTGCGGGTGGGAGATTGTCCGGACATATATGGTAGTGATGAGCAGAGATCAGAGAGACCAGAACATCAAGGGGAGGGAGAAAGGGGAATTAAGAGATCAAAGATTGTAGAGAAACTGGAGACAGAGAGAGAGAGAGCGCGATCAGGCTTTGTCTTCTGTGCCAAAAAAGGTGTGTATTTTAGTGAAAAAAACTACCAGTCAGTCACATTACTTATTTTGATGTGAAATCTAGGAGAAGAAACAGCTTTTACCGTGATGTAGCTGAACAAGTTCCCCYGCAGAAGGGTGAGCTGTAACATCTCCACCCCTTGTCTCCCTTTTTACTTAGCAGGAAGATAATTGCAGTTGCAGTAAAAATCATCATTCTTACCACCATGCTCTGTCATCAAAAATACTTTTCAAGAGTTGGACCTACCAGCACATGAGAGGGTAGATCACAAGTGGGCTTCAGCGTTCAAGCTGCTCATAGTTCCACAAACTTAAGGAATTTTTTTAAAGGAATGAGCAGTAAGGAAATTTTCTTTGTGTTTCCATGTTATTTCATTGTGAAATATTCCTCAGAGAGAAATAACCTAACAAATAAGAGAAGCCCAAAGGGTGGAGTCTGATTTTCATACTGAGCAATATCTGATAACATATGAAGGCCTTAGACTGTGAGAGAAGCATATAGAGGACTGAGGCACTGGGGGTGAAGTAAAGATAGGAATTTTATTTATCTCTCTGCCACTGAGGTGCTTTGTAAGCGCTGGTAATTCACTTTTCCTCTCTGTTAAGATCGTTTTTTATTGTTTCTTAAATAATCACAGAAAAGCACAGTTATTCATTAATCATTCTCTTAATCTCTCATTGCTCAAGAAAAAAAAAAAAAAGCTTTCTCAAATATCAGGTCAAGTTTTTTTAATATTGGCTATTTATAATGAGACAATGAAATCTATGCCTAAATATTTAAAGCAGCTTGAGATGTTGCTTACTCATAACTCCCATTGGAAATATGTACTTTATTTATAGGATGTTAAGGGGGAGAAAGGAGTCTGAGTGTTTTTGTTCAAATTCTGTTTAAGTTTTTAAAGAATGTGTTAGACAAATGCCTGTCAAAATGGTTCAGGTACAGTTGATTCTAATCTGAAGTACTATTCCGGTTCTGATTTTAATTTTTTTTGTACTACTTGGACTTAGATCTAAGATGTTGTGTTAAATACCCAAGTATAGTAGTACTTCAGTTTTAAAGATGTATTGGATATAAATCAGAACTTTTATATACCTTCTCAAAATTAGCTGTGATATACGTTGAGGAAGTTTATCTACAATTTTCTCCGTCTCATCAGCGCAGGCTGCCAGAAATCCTTCTGTGAAGAAGGATCTGTGAGAGCCCATTTAGGCATGGTGGTGTCCTAGGAGTTTCCTTTGTCATATAAGTTTCAGTAGATGGAATTTAAACAATTTAAGTATTTCTTTGCCAATGAAAATGAATAGAAACTCTTATGGACAAGTTGCATTAGAAACAATAGCTTCAGGTTTGTGAACACTGCAGTTCTGTCAAAATATCTACTGCGAGATTCTCAACACTTTCTAGGGAATGTGGATGTTTATTTTCCTTTTTAATTCCTGAAATGGTTGGCAAAAGCCTTGGGAGGTTAAAAAGCAGTAAGACTGTGGTCAAATTGTAATTGTTTCATGGTCCTCAAAACAAACGTGGCAGTAGTGTCCTCTGAAACCCATAGCAAAAGAATAAATTTGTTAATCGAGTAAACTCTCCTCTAGGATTAAGTTGTTTAACAGACATCTACTGTTTACCTTGTCTAGGGAGCTGCTTCTTTGTTTAGTGTAAGTAGCCCTGGGATCGCAGGGAAAAAGAAGGCTGCCTCCCYGGCTGTCTGCAGAGGAGATTGCCTTAAGAGACATTGAGCCCAGTAGAGAAAAAAGAAATTACACTGATCCAATAGATATACTGCTGAGAGTTTTCTATTATATTCTTACCTCAGACCTTGTTCCACCATTAAATTCACACTTTCGGGCCCTGGGAATCAGGCCAGCATGACAGAGAAGTTGGGCAAAAAATGAATCTGCTATATTAGTTTTTGTGAACATGATTAAGCTCTGCAGGCTCAAGATCAGTACTATTTTTCAAGCAGGCATTGTTTTGAAGCTAGGCAAATAAACCCTAATATAAGAGAGAAAATGAGAGGGAATCAAAGACAAAATAGAGTAGCAGGGTAAACAAACTACCTGAATACATGAGCTCAACCAGAAAACAACACAAAGTCTTTTTTTGGCACAGTTAAAAATCTGCTGGCAGGCAAATACTTATTTTTTTAAAAGTATTTTAAGTAGACTGCCCATCAAATAAGCATAATTATAATCAAAATTCTTGCATCGTTCACAAAATTCCTAAAGGCAATCAGCTCCACTCAAATTAGTAACTTGGATAAATCACCATTAATTAGCTAATATAAGCCAGCAGGTGGTTTTGAGCCCAGAGAGATTCCCTGGTTATTTAAATTATGTATACTACACTGCACCAAAGATAGAGTAAGTGAAARGGGAACAACAGACACAAGTCTATTTAAAAAGAACTGGTTAGGGAAAATGCTCAGCTAAAGTCTTCTCCAACTCCCACAACCAACCCAAAGGAATACAAGGCAGTTTTGACCCCCGAGCTCAAGTAATATTATCCAGAAGTGTTGCGTATAACTTCTGTTTCAGCACTGGCAATGGATGTATGTGGTGAACAGGATCTGTGTTGGAAGCTTACTTGAATGGGCTTGCTCTAAAGATGCTCTCGTTCCTAGAGAAAGGACATAGCATTAGCTGTGGTTTACAACATGTTCCACTCCGATCATGAAAATAGCTTCATCAGGATACTTGCCAGGCACAGACAGAGGTGGTGGTTCTGGTTTTAGGACCTTGAGATAGGCATTTTCTCTAAAGGGAAGAATGTCTGGCCTTTCTGGGACAAGGCGGCCAGGCTCTGCTGTGGGCAGTAACTGCTGAGGGTACAACACATAAAAACAAGTTAGGATTCTTTGAAACGCTTGTCCCTCTAACTTCACGAGATCCAGAAGTACTTCAAACCTCAAAAGGAAAAGCAGCACAACATTATTGCCTAAATGAGATTCAGAATCTTTATTAACTGTAAAAGTTAAATATTTTTGAAAACTCGGACCGAATTTGTGTACAAATCCATTTGTTTACAAGGGTTGCTACATTTATGATGCGTTATCCTGAAAGTTTCAAAGATTATTGTGAAATTTTCATCATATGTTACTGCCACCTGTAGGACTTATGTGTGTCAACCATGCAAAACCAAGGCTCAATAATGTTTTGCTGTCTTTAAGCTAATGCCGTTGTGTGTGAGGAAAGAGCAAGATCAATATAAGCGTTTGTCCCAGTGACAGCATCTCTGAAAGTCTGGCCTGTGATGCAGTGACAGACCTCAAAAGACTAAAATTCCTGCCAGATTTTACTGAATGTTGTACAGGCCTGGAAGTAATATTTAATCCCAGAGCGTGCTCTTGGATCATCTGTGCTTTTCACATTAACCAGCTCGCTGTAGTGGTCTATTTGCAAAGAAGGAAGATTGTGTGGTATATTGTGTGGGCTGGCAGGCTCACTGCTGGCATATACTTCATGCTGGATGATGTATTTTGATGAACTAGCTTTCCGTACATTTATGCATATTTATAGTTTGTCTTTTTTTTTTAATGTAAACTATAAATAAAGATTATAAACACAACTTATTATTATAGATTATAAAGATTATAAACACAAAGATTATAAACACAACAAGGTTTAGCACTTCCATCTGAATATGAGTTTCCGTAAATAGAATGTTTGAGAGTAGAAAGAATAGTCGTGAAGGGTTGCTTGTTGTTCTTCTTTCCATTAATGACACTTATAACATGCAAAGTTCTTGGAGTTTTGTTTGACCAAGGACAACATGAGACCTGAAGGTCAGGGCTGCCAACTTAAGCCATGACTTAGGAATGGATCGTCTCCCACGTGAATGGGGAGACATCTGCGTAGAGCAGCTGTTCCCAGGTCATTGGGACGGTGTGGTGTTGTCAGGCTTCAGATACTTTGCAGTTTACCATGTGGTCTTCGTAACCACATTTTTAATTAAAAACACTTTTCTATGGTCCATTTCTGTGGCTTCATGAACCAGTGTTTTCTCAGTGGATCAAAGTTCCTAACAGATGAGGACACTGAATATATAATGGGCAAAAGAAGGAAATGCCGCAAAGCATCGAGATAGGTTCGTGTTGTCAATTTCCAAACATTGCTGGAGACTATTGAAGGATTATTCAGTCTAGAGCTGTGTTTGTTTTCCTGCTGATGCCTTTTTACCTGTCACCAGTCTCCATCATCCTGCCACGGTTGCTTTGGGTCCCTCTGCCAGAAATGCAGGAGCCTGAGCTAGAGCCAGCATGCGTGGGGAGGCCCAGGCAGCTGAAGGCTTTGCCAAATTTGAGGATAGCTGTTTTTCCTCATTTTAAGAGGATTTCTCAGGCTTGCACACTTGTTTGGGAAAGGGCAGTTAGGAACTAAGCAAGGTTTTAGAATGCATCCTCCATCACATACAACATATGTATAAATAATAACAGCAATTAATTTACTAGGTGAAATTAGTTCGACATTAGTAGGATTGTGCTGAAGGATGCAACTGTTGGGGGTGGAGAGATGGAGATTTGTTGCTCAACAGACGCGATTGTGCCCTTTGATATCTTTTTTTGGAGTTTGTAATAATGCTGTGACTGCTGCTGTTCACAAATATTTTATTTATAAAAACTATCCTCCCACAGGGCTGCTGCAGATGATCTACAAGCTGCAGACGAGCTTGTAAACTCCACATAGTCCAGGAAATAGGGCTTCTGTTTTTAAATATCAGTGCTTTGGCTGGGAATTCCAGCACATAACACGCACTGTGCTCCCAATTTCAGTATGTAGACCAAGGGCTCTTCGCTGAAATTTCTGACCCTTCTCTAGCTCTTGGTAAAATGTGTCCAGTCCTTCTGTGACAATGCTGTTATGTTTTATTATAGATAATAGCTATGAAAAAAAAAGCCTGAATGGCTTTACATTAGCACAACAGATAGAGCTGGTGTAATTCTTGCCAGTAAAACTAGCCACTGGCTAGTTTTAGCTCGAAAAGATCAGCACTCCCACCATCATTTGTCAGTAGCTTTTGAATGAAATCCAAATAGATGCTATTGCTAGGAAAATGTCAGGTTTAATAAGCTGAGTCCAATGACCAAACTGCAGAATTGAGAGAGTGATCAAAACCCTGGGATAGAGTTTAGCAGAGGTAAATTTAAATCCAATTTCATGTAGTGAACAGCTGGAAGAATTTCAGGTAGGGGTTTTTGTTGTTGTTTTTATGTTAACCTTTCTCTAATCTTCACAAGGCTTGTGGTTTTCTAACAGCAACATAACATGCTGAAAAAATGACTGTGGAGGCCAGATGAAAGGTCCATCTAGCCTAGGATCTGTCTGGCAGTGACTGATAGGGTAAGAAAAGTTGTAGGGACTGGGCAAATGGGACAGAATGCTTCTATCTGGTATTCTCTCCATATTTTAAGCCACCCACAAGTGGCTTTTTGAAGCAGAGGTTGAATATAAATCCCCTTGTACTTAATAGTCATTCTTGAACTTGTCCAGTCTGTTTCAAACTATTACGTAACTTTGACACCCAAGAGATCTCATTGCAATGGATGTGATGTGATTGGGAAGAAAAAAAAAAAAACAGGTTCCTTAAATAGCTCTCTGTCTTATAAGCCTCGTGTTTTGCAGTTTCAGTTGGTGCTCCTTAACTTTTGTGGCAAGAGAAGCAGTGAATACTTATTTCCCTCTTCCTTTCTTCATGCCATCCATGAAAATCTGCAGACCTTTTATATCCATTAGTCCCCTATCAGTCATCTTTCTAGCAAGCTGAAGCTTGCAGCTTTTCTGTACATAAAAATTTCCACACGTGCATTAATTTGCATTTATCCAYGTAGAATTTTATCTGATGCTTTATTGCCCAGTCATGAAATCCTCTTGAAGTTCTTTACACTTTTAATTTTGACTGCCCTGTACAATTTTGTATCAGCAGCAGATTCTGTCAGTTGCTTTCTTACTAAGATTTTTAATTTTTTAATGTTTAACAGTACAAATTTTGCCATAGATCCCTGTTGTATTTCACTACTATACTTCTCTACATAGTGAAAATCAATCCAATTTGTTCTTACCTTTCTTTCCTCTTTTAAGTAATTATTAGTGCAGAGAAAATAGTTGAAGCGTTCTGGGAATCTACTCAGCTAGATAATATTCCTCTAAATTCTTGCTGATTCCTCAAAAGAACAATGGTAACTTTATGAAGCCTCTCTTTTTCTCCCATCCCATTATAATTTTTATTCACTGTGTATCATTATTTTATGATAGATAGTCCTTTATTATAGTTACAACTCATTTGTGTAATATGGAAACCAGACTTCTGCTAGTGTATCCTCCCATGGAACCTTTTTGTTTTTAATTAATGCCGTGTTTAGCATTTCATACTCTCTGGTATTGTGGCCAATTTAAGCAATGCCTATGTTTGAGTTCTTTAAACCTCCTGAGCAAATACGCTTCCTTGCAGCAATTCATTTCTCAGTTTGTTCTAAATCTCTTCCACTGGTATTTGGTTTGATACTCTTCCTCTGCTTCGTATCTGGTATCCAAAGTTGTGGATGCAGCTCCTGTTGAAGTTCCTCCTTAGTGAACATCGTCTCAAGAGCCTGAGCCCTTCTGCTGCAGGCTTCACTTCCTTGAGCACTCTTTGAACTCTTTTTTTCTTTTTCACGGAAACTTTAAAAGAAATATATAACTACACTAATTTCCACCATTTTATTGTAAGGACATATATAGAAATAGAAAAATAACGCAATGCATATATATATGTGTGTATAGACATTATATATATATAKAGAGAGAGATGATGTTTATATATATATAAAGCATCATGTCCAAGTTCTCTCTGGTACCTTTGTGCAGTCCCGATAAAATAAAGTAGCAGACTAAGATGTATTTTTAGGCCCACACCCTGAATTCCTGAATTCCTTCAGCTTTTATATTTTAGGAAATTATCTCCAATATTTTGGCATTAAGAAAGTTAACATTAGAACTCAGAAAAAAAAACAGTAGTCCCTGGCTATATGTGGGTACAGTGACAGTATCAAGCTGATGTTCTCAGATGATACCAGCGAGCGGGTTTCTGTGTCAGCAGCAAATGAGCAGAATACAGAGTGATTGCAAGGCAGCTCCATTCAACTGTGCTATCTGGGAGAATTTCTGACAGTGATACCGAGCTACAGAGACCCTGACTCTGCTTTTAATTAAGAGTTATATGTTAGAGCCCTATGTCCTTTCCTTCTTTTGCATGTTGGGAGGCCCTGGGGAAGCTCCCACAGTAATCAGTGGTAGAATACAACCTTCACGTGCTTCTGGTGACTTACTGTTTCTTCACTGTACCATCTTATTCATTACTTAAAAATTGCATTACTATTTCCACTCTTTCTTCCTTCACCCTCCTCTGGATGTTTTTGTTATCTTCAGGGTTTTCTTGCATCCTTTCCTCTTTCTTCATGGGGACTTCATTTCTTTCCTCACAGCACCTGTTAAATAATCAGAGACCAAGTGATTCAACTTGATAGCAAAATGTCATTATTAGGACTTAGAGATAATATCCTAATCAAATTAGGAGAGGAAGCTTGCTCCTCAAGAGACACTGCTCTAGGTTGTCTGCCAACTCAGGCAAATACCTCTGCATTCATTATTGATCACTCACTAGAGGAAAAATTTGAACCTCTTTAAAGAAACAAATGGAGGGAATTGTTGAGTGAAGCTACCCACGATTCTCTGGGTACCTGACAGAGAGAGAGAAAGGAAGAGTGAGGAAGAATTAGGAGTGCATAAATATAACAAAGCAACAGACCATATCAGCTTTTTGGGAAGGCAAGATTTGTACCAACAGTTTTGCCTGGTCACCAAGAAGGGAGGAGTTTTGGAGGAGATTTGCAAGAAATGAAGAAAATGGTTTGTGATTCTTTAGTCTTTTTGCTGATGGTGTGTTCATAGAAGAGTCCTGAAATGCTCTAAGCTTGGTAATTTGTTGTAAAGATTTCAGAAGATCTGGTGTGAGCTTGGTGATATTCTATCAACTTTTCAGTTACCTTTAAAGCTGGTATGTTGATTTTTTACCAGATGGTATTTTCTCACAAGTGTATGACATATGTTTGAATTAAGATCATGATTTGTATCAAAATTTTTGAAGAGCCCTACTAAAATTTCCATCTCTTCTTCAACTGTTTAGCTTTTAGTCTTTTACAGTGTCTTAAATCTGCTAGATTTTTGGAGGTTGTTACTTCCTTTATATAGGTAAGACCTACAATTAAAAAGAACAAGACCTGAAAGCAGAGAGGTAAAAACTAGCCTTAGATTGATATTGTATAACCTTTTTATATCGATTAAGACTTTGTCTGCTGATGTCAGACCTCTTTGCTTTCAAGTTAGTGCTTGTTAAGTAGAATCATAATGGAATATTAAAAGCAAAATGTAAACATCCAGATGCACATATCCTTTTAAACTTGCTAGTATAAGCTCTGTGTACAGTGAAAGAAATACTTAGTGCTTGGTCCAAGTCCCACTGTAGTTAGCAGAAATGACTCTGGACATGCGTGTGCCTACCTACGCACACATGGATTAGTAAGCACCAGGTTAGGAAAAACAAGTCAGTTATTCTTTCAAGTTAAAGGCTAATGCTGATAGAAGAACATTATTTGTGAACTGACCTGTTAACAGGAATTGAYGTGAATGAATTTTTGGAAGAAACCCTAAAAATAAAACATGAGAGGCTTGTGTTAAGACAAAGCTTATTGCCTTAATGAGCAAGGTTGCTATATGTGAATGCTACATTTAGTCTGTGATCATGAAAATTCAGAGAATTCTGATTCAAGGCCATTAACTGGAGAAAAAAAAAAAAAAAAGGAGGAAAAAATAGTTCTTGGGCCGTTCTTGCAGCTGGGCAAGACTGTCTCGAGTTTTGTGAGACAGCCTCTCCAAGTGGCTTGTTACTCTCCTGCTAGCTGCCCCTAGTACCCTGCCATCAGGATGGGAAGCTCTGCTGTCTCTGTGGGGAGCTGGTGTAGGAGAGCATTTGGCTGTCTTGATCTGAACCAACTAGCAAAGCAGCAGTTGCTCTAATAAAAGGAGACCTCAGTCATACTTGATAACTTTACATTTGTATAGATGGTATCTTCTTATCTTTTGTCCTTTAGCTTCTACCTTTGAAGTATAAGAGAGAGAAGAATTTTTAGATACTTTAATTGTACCAGAATGAACTCTTAGTTGTAAGAATCAAATAATTTGTGTTTAGCAGAGCAATCTTGTGCGGCTTTCAAGGAGTAGGATCGGATCAATTGATCCACCTGCCCTTTCCGAAAGTAAGGTCTTCTTAAAAGACAGCAGGTCTTTTATGCTTCTGGCCTTTAACATCTGCAAGTAGTACAGACAGGAATGAGTGGTCAGGGCTTTTGGAAGCATTTCTCCTGTTTTTCCAGCTAGGAAATAGGATGATGCTCTGGCTTGGAAGAAACTACAAGAGAAGTCCTTCTACTGACTTGTTTCTGGTCTGGTTTATGACTGTTGAGGATCTTCTTGGTGTGTTTTTCCTCCTCCAGCTCCACTCACCACTTTTTCCCTAATAACAACTTCAGAATAAAAGTTTAAATAAAAACTTAGCATAGCCAGGGGGAAATGGCATACAAACAAACTCTTAATATTTTAAATTGCGTTTAAATTGTGTGAGTGTGAGGTAAAAGCTTTAACCTAAAATTTTCCAGAGAATATCCTGCGGTACAAAAAAAAGTTTTATTGGAATTATCATGTTTCAGTTGCCTCAATGGAAAAATTCAGCTCAGATTATTGAAACTAAGGCCATTTGCTACCAACTCTTCAGTACTTAATGAAGAGATTTATAAAATATTATGAAATCAGGATTCAGCCCTCTCCTTAGCCGCTAATTTGGTATTGATACAACTCATGCTGGGATGTTGGTTTACCTTTGATTTGGGTGAATAGATGTTTCTTTAGCAAAGATGCTATATATAAAATAGTTAATTAACGGTATTTGACTAAATAACGTTGTCCATGAAATTCTGAACCCTTCAAGATAAGTCTCCCTCATTTCATAATTCAAGCTTCTAACTAAAAGTGCAGTTAAAATGGCAGAAGCTGTAGTTAGTGGTGTATGTTTCTGTGGTGCATGTGGAATTACACTTCAGAATAAACTGTAATAAAATATTCTGCTTTGTTGTAGCACCACCTGAACTTCTGGGGAATTGAGTGGTTATGAATATAGCTCTCTTGGACACACAAACTTACCTTTCCTACAAACTTACCTTTCCATATAGCTGTTGATTATGCAGCTCTTTTATAATTGCAAGGAATGATGTGAATGTATTTACATCAAAAAGATATTTGTTTCAGAAAACTCACAAATTCTTGGATATCCTTTTAATTTGATTGATTTGCCTTAGTGATCTCAAAACTACCAATGTCCTGGAAGACTGCAGAATGTTTCCTCTTTCTGAGTTTCATTTCGACATCTAGAATAATGAATGGTAAGAAAGACTGCTCAAAATATAGAACTGATGTAGCCTAGTGTGCTCATGTCTTCACAGATGTAGTCATTCCAGTCTGAATCAGATATCATTATCAATAACGTAATAAACAACGCATTAAACGAGACATTCGGTTGTGCTTGAAACTGATGATCAGAGTAGCTTGACGTGTGTGTCACTTGCACACTGCTGGCATTTCATACTGTCTAATGTGATCCTCCCCCTTTGTCACGGGGCACGGGTTTTGCCAAGACTGAGAGGAGAGTTAATCCTTGTGGAGCTTTGTAAGCGACAGGGCTGGTGCTTGCACTGGGTAAATCTGCAAGTGGCTGCTTTCAGGAAGGGATCAAACTGTGTCAGTCTCCTCAATGACATATCTGTCCTGTTGAAGTGAGGCAGCAATGTTTGATGGTGCCCAACCATGAGGAGTGGTCCAAAAGACCAACTCCTCTGTCTGCCTTCCGTGTAGCGACAGAAAGAAATCTGACCTCGCTGCCTCTGCAGTCACTCTGGTTCCATTTCTTGGCCTGGATTTGTATTGTACCACGTGTGTCATTGGTAAAATAGCCTCTCATGAGAATGTCCTTGTAGTAAGTCTTTGACTGTGCCGTTCTAAGCAGAGGAGGTTTGACAGAGTATAGACCTTGGCTAGAAATGATGTATGCAGCATAGACAAGTCAAAAATGGAAGAGATTATTCTTTCTTTGCAGCGGTATTGCATATTTCCTCTGCTGTGAGGAAGGGGCAGAACTGTTGAGAATTAAATGCCAATAGTATTGATATAATTGGTCTAAATACCAAACAGATTCACAGATCAATAGACTTGGGTTATTATTAGAAAACTAATAATTGTAAAAAAATAATTGTCTCTTAAGCATTCATTAAACCCTCTTTTAAAAATCTCAAGATCAGAAATAATCAGATCTCACAAATAAGAAGTAAAACTCTCAAACGCTAATTTTGAATTTGTTTCCTATTCTTTCATGTGCATGGAAACTTACAGGTAAGATCAAAATGTTTAACTTCATTACTATTAAAATTGAAGTCAAAAACTTTAAAAGTTCATCTGGTGAAAAAGCACATTGCAGTTTCCCACAAAGGAATAAATACTGCACTGGTGAAAGCAACCTATAGAGGATGCGAAATAACAGCCGAGTGCTGGCGTTTTAGGAATGCCTGTTCGTAGATGTGCGAGTTTTATTTCACATTGTCTTCACCCTTCTCAATAAGAGTGACTGATAGCTTCACTTTCTGATTTCCTAGCTTTTAAGAGTCTATTTTTATTTATTTTTATGACCAACCTTACACTTGTTAAATGTAATTTTTGCTTTATGTAACATAAAAAGAGCACATCTGCAGTATGCTGTCCCATGAATTAACAAGAATGACTGGACATAAGACAAGAAATCCTTTAAAAACATATGTTCACATTAAATATCTGGGCTATCTCAGTAAAGGAGGTCTTGTGGGGTCATTTTTGATGCAGTACAAGTAAACCATTTCTGGTCTCCTGAAGTAGTTTCTTTCAGCCTTATACTGAGCTTGTATAAAGGCACATTACATAAATAAGGGCTTAGTTTGTACATTAGCCTTTTACATCTTGGATTCTTACTAAATCCTTGTTTTTACCAGCTTGATGGTTAAGAGATATTGATTTCTGTGACACATGTTTATGGTGTTTATTTTGATATGTSTGGGATTAAAAACAAAATTAACACGTATAATCAATTTTTTTAGAATTAAAAAGGGTTCTTCAGTACCTTTGGATATGTTCTTCTAGAGAGAGAGAAAAAAAAGAGCGAAAGGGATGTGATAACAAAGGGATCRATTTATTCAATCATTGGGTATAAAAACATTAGCCTTGGGAAGGAGCATTCCTCTAAGAGCTTTAACTGCCCAGTCTCACTTGTGTGGCACAAAATAATTTGCATTTTTAGAGAAATTTCATGTCTTCTGTGAGCTCTAGTGAAACATGAATAAATTGCTTTCTTTTCCTCATTTTTTGACTTTATAAAGCTGAATCCATTAGGGGCCGAGTCGAATTGTAATGAAAGAAAGACAGCAACTGAGATGATGGAAACCCTGGATTAGGTTTTTTAGGAGTCCAAGCTGAGCTGTCATGGCCTACGTGTTAAGCTAGTGGTCTTTGGGGAAGCCAAACAGTACACGCGAATGTTTTTCTTTAACTGCTGCATTACAACAGGTCTCCAGAGCAGGCAGGAATTAAACAGGGAAGCAAAGATTACGAATTAAGTAGAGCCACAGCAAGCACCACGGAGCCACTTGCATTCAGGCAAGTGAACCTTTCCCAGAGCGCTGGCTGAGGGCCGTCTGCCCGCCAGGCCTGCGCAGCACGCGCCTGGCACTCCTCTGCGCGCTCCCTGGCTGCGGCGGCTTGCGAGACRGGGAGCGGGGCCGCGCGCGGGCCTGCCTCTGGGCTGCCGCGGCCGGTGGCCTTCAGCATGAACACACGTGCGATCAACATCGCGGCCGACAGCTGACACTTTTCTTCCTTTACGTTGCAAATTGTCTCTTAATTGGTTCATAATATAGTATTGGATGCAAGCTACCCAGACGCTAGAGAAGATCAAGAGGACAATCTGTAGTTTTATGTCTAATGTGTGAGTTTGCACACTAGGATCAAACTAGTGCCCTGCTTTTGGAAGGAAAGTAGYCTTCAAGATTGATGCCTACGAAATACTTCTTATGCTGGAACAAGACTTGGTTATAAGACTGCCACTTCCAAACAGATCTGGCCTATTCTATATTCTAATACGTAGCAAGAAATATTGTCTGTTTTACTGAGTGAGCTTTGTGATGAGACTGGAATGTGGTTTGGTCAGAACATATAGGCTTCAACATAGATTTTTAAAAGCAAAACTGCAGGTTTATTAACTTTATATTAGGAGGATCTCATTCTCTATCAAAGCATCAAATGTTCATTTCAGTACTGCTTGGAGTTAAATTACCAAGTTACTTTTACTCAAGCTCTTCTGCCTAATGTTTGGGATTTATCCAGCCTCAGTCATCATCATGTCAACTCATTTCCTCCCATGAAGGCAGTAAAGTTGGAGACTCTTCTGCAGTGGTTCTCACCTCACCCTTGTCACCTGCCTAGGACTGGAGTGGTAGGAGAATGTCATTCATTTGCCTGGTGGATGTTTCTAAGCTCAGCTGTTCCTAAAGAAGGAAAAAAAAAAAAGTGATTCATATGGCATTATTCGAAGTGAATAAAGTGAATTTAAAATTGCTGAAGTCAGATAGTTTTGAAAGACCTGTTTTGAAAGTGTTTGGCATAGCTGGCATAACCATGCTGAACTGCAGTGAAGCCGCACTCCTTGTACCACTCGAGGACAAGGCCCAGAATGGCCAGAGCATTTATTTTTAAATTCTAGCTCCTAGTTACATATTCTTAAAAATCTTTGTAGTTCTGTAACTTTCTAAAGTAGCTCACAAGCCATATGCTGACTGCTAATAAAACAGAAAATCTATTTCCATTTTTCAGTATAATCTTTTTTTCATGTGAATCCATTTCTCATCAAAAGAACTGGATGACTGACCTGAAAACTGGATATCTCTACTTTTCCATAAAAAAGGAGGAAGACAAGTAGTGGCATTTTAATTTGTATCATTAATGCTTAATATGTCACCTGGAACAACACAACCATAAATCCAAAAACTAAGCGGAAGAAGACCAAAAGTCAGTGTTGTCCTGACTATACCCATAGTTTTTCCCAATATCTCCTGAAGAGAACTCAACAGGACCTCACTCCTTTAGGAAAATCAGTCAATGAGACCAGCAGAATAAACAGTGCCTCAATAATAGTTGCTTGAATGTTTTGGGGTTTTTTTAGTTTGATCTTTTAGCAAAAGACAGCGTGAAGACAATGAGGCAGTTCTGTGGAGATTTATGGGCATTGTGGGAGGAAACCTGAAGGCCAAGGAAGCTTCTTCCAAATGCACCAAGCAGGCAACGCAGCCCTCGGCTGGAGCAGAAAGGCAGCGGGGCAGCGGACGGTCCTTCGTCTTCTTCAGCTGCCAGCAGCACCTTTCTGTCTGAGCAGCTTCCATCATTAGCAGCTGCTGAGCACCCTTCCTGAGGGTAGCCTCGCAGAAAACCTCAGTTGCAAGAAAATTGATACTCCTTCCATAAAGGATGCTGCCTTTGCTTTGMAAAGAACATTATTTTCCAGATGCTTTCCTCACATCTCCTTAGCCTGAGCAGATGCACTCATGCCTAAAACGTGTTGGAAGATGCAAAGCTAAAGTCCGATAAGGGAGGAAAAAAAATCTCCCTGGCATCCTGTTTATGCAGCAGATGCATTGCTGGATTTTTCTGCACTTCACTGGCTTCAGATACCTTTGGAGCAAGCTCTTGGAAGAGAGTTTCCCAGGCCAAAAATAATAATAAKAAGAAGAAGCTGATTTATGGAGGCCTCAGATGATAGATACTCAGAGGATAAATAGTTAGGCAGAGTAGTCACTGGAGGT
Source organism: Eudromia elegans (assembly GCA_003342815.1). Lineage (NCBI taxonomy): Eukaryota > Metazoa > Chordata > Aves > Tinamiformes > Tinamidae > Eudromia > Eudromia elegans. The sequence continues at coordinate 557,343 of PTEX01000230.1, read as the reverse complement.
GCTGAAATACCAAAGTCTTAACTGTGATTAAAGTACATACAATTACAGAAAACTAGGTAGGCCCCTAGAGGCCAGAAAACAGCAAAGCCAAATACCGAAACATAATAAGGTCTGCAGAACAAGCAACTCAGTCACATTTCATATAGCATTTGTCAAAATACAGAAATGACAGCAAAGACAACTAAAATCACAGATATTTCTGATCAGCTAAACCTGTTAGAGTATTTGAACCTCAGTATGCTAATGGAATATAACGAAGTAAGAGGTAATGTTTAAGTAATCTGAACTTTTGAGCTTTCCCTCCTTTTGGGACAACTTACAGGGACCTGAATTTCTGGCTTTTCAATTGTTAGAAAGTTGTTAGAAAGGCCCAGATTAAAGGCAGCATCTTTATTTGAGTCTGGGGTGAGGCACTAAGGGTGTAGCCGTGCAGGAAAGCTCCTAGTAAATGCCTAAAGTAGAGTCACAAGCAGGAGTATTTAGCTGTAKTGGCTTGGTGGATAGACAGCAAGAAGTTTTTCATGTATTGACTTGAGCATGGGCTGTGTTAGAATCATTGCTGTGTCTGAAATCCGTGATTTCCCATTTGTTGTGTTTTGCTTGTTTCTTGAGCATCTGATATACCTTTCTGTAAGACAAACGCCGTGATGGTAAYTTTGCACAAACTGAGTGTGAATGTGCTTGCTCCATGAACGTGTCTAAAATGCCAGTCCACTTAATGCTTTTTTCCATTTGACAAAAGTAGATTTATTTATACCTCTAGAGATAAGCACTGAAAATATTTGTGCACATATTATTATTATTTTAATAAAAGCATATGAATGTCTTTAAAAGGCTTGGCAAAAAATCTCCAGGAATATAAAGTACCATTTTTCTGAGGCAGATAAGGATGTTTTCTGCTTAAGAGTTGTGAGGTAACTGTGGGGCTCAGTCCTTAGCTCTGTCCTCAGCAGAAACAGAAGCAGTAAATGTGTTTTTATACYGCGTGTGCATTATCTCCTCAGCAAATCCTCAGGGTAGCTGGGGGTCMGTTTGGCCTCTACCACGTGCTAAGCAGCTGCCCCTTTGCTCAACAGTATTCATGCAGGAAGTTCCCACGGGCTGCTTCTTCTTTAGGAAAGTGCAGGTAGGTTCCAGTGTGTTCTTTAGTCTACATTTGGGTGAGGGTGAAAGAAACTAAACTCTTCTCTGCTCTTTCTGGGATTTCTCCCTCGCGCTGTGGAAACCTTGATTAAATAGTGGGTCAGGCTTTCAGGCTGCTTCAGGTTGCTGCAAAACTTCTTCTTAGACTGAGAAGATTTCAAACAGTTGAGTCTGAAACGTTCTGTCCTCAATTTCCCCCAAATTTTGGTTCCAGAACAACCAGAGATGAAGTACAGTGTTCAAACTTCAGAATGTAGTTTTGGATTTCATGTAAAATGTAATGACAGTAAACTTAAAACTATAAAGAGGCTGCTATTTTATTTAGGTTTCTTCCTGTATGAAGTGATCTTCTTAATGGCTGTGTTCTCCAAAGCTGTTTTTCCCGTCTTGCCAAAATCTGTGTAGCTTTTTTGTGATTTATCCCTAACTGGCAGCTATGCAGAAGACAATGTCATATTTTGGACTTGAGACATTTCTTTTGTTCTATCCATAGGCAATAATCTCACTTGACATGGCTGTTGTTTGACATTGATATTCAGCAAATGGCTTGTGTAAAAATGGTGCCATATCATATTGTCATAGACCAGTGCATAATTTTCGCAGTGAACAAGGCTGAAGAATGCAAGAGCAAGAGCATTGACCATTGCTCTGCAGACATTTGATCCATGCTCAAACTGTGAGAGAAAGTAAGACTAACTCTTAGTCTGAGGACCGTGAATGTGAATAGGTAAAGAGCAGACCTTATTAGGCAAGGAAAATATTGTTTTCCTATTAGACATTCTCATTCAAATCAGAAAAGAAAAAAAAAAAAAGTCCCATAGTCTAAGTAGACCCCTTAAAAGCGTATAAAATAAATCCTGCTTCTCATTCATAAACTTAACTTATAAAGCCTTTCTTTTTTCCCAGAGAAACCTACCTGTTCAATATGCCTGCTGCAGTTCATTTAAGGCTCCCGTTTGTCCTCGTAAAGATTCATTCATTGCCCTGTGTAATATACATGGTAAAGAGAAAAGAGAACCAATTCCAGCATTTTTACAGTCTAAATTAAACAATTTTATCTCATAAAAGAAGAAACTTGTCTCATTTCTAACTAAACCGTAAGCCCTATGAGCCTTGTATCTGCAAATGAATGTATTTATTTTTGCCAAATTCCTACAAGAAGCCAAAAGCAAAATGGACCGAGCTGCCTGAATTGGTTCCCTTTTCCTGCCCGTTCACGTAGACTAAAGCAAGGGCAGGCACTTCAGGGTGCTGAAGGAAACGCTCGTCAATAAACTTATTCTAAAATGCACCTGGGTAAGCGCCCGTCCTCTTCTCAGTCCCACCTTCTAACCTTTCTGATGYTGGGAGTTCACTCTATTGCAGGCAGCTCTTACAACTGCCTGTGATTAATAACTAGCATGATTCATTAGCCTGTGCTGTTTGCCTTGTCTCCCCAATGGGAGCATTGCTGTCTAGGGATGGCCCGTGATTACTCTGCCTTGTGGAGTGCTAAGATGCTTTCAATCTAATGTTCTGGCCATGTTTTAGCATAAAATAATATTAAGGCATCCCCATAATGGAACTGTCTGAAGAACCATTTTATTAAGCAGTGAAAGAAAATGTGTGTGTGTGTGCATGTGTGTGTTTGAATCTGCAAGAGAAATCTAATCAGCAAGTGCTTTTTTTCACCAGAAATGTAATTTCACTGAATGCTTAGCTTTGCACCAGCTGTTTTGAAGTATGATTCTTTGGATTTGAGGTTGGAAAACAGAATATAGTAAATATCTCACACAGTGCAATTAACTTCTTTAAATTGCAAAAATGGGAAAAATAGGAAACAGAAGTCAGTCTATGGTATTTATTCCATGTTGCAGGTATTATTTTAAATGCAATCTAACTTCAGGTAGAAAGCTGTAGTGCTCTTAAAAGATTACTGTTTTGAGTTACCTCCCACACCTTAACAGAGCATGTAACCTTTTTACATTATATGATCAACTTTTTGACAGTGCGGRACCAGCATAGCTAATGGAATAATAGCCTGCAGGGTCCAGCTAAATGATATACGAATATAATCAACCTTTGTGATGACTATTCAAAAGTAATCCCTTTAGCTTTCAACTGCACCATATATTTCAGCCGGACAAAGCCATATGAAGAAAATCTCTGCAGACTCCACTGATACAATATGGCCTTCATATCCCCACAGTGTGTTTGCTGCTCACAGTGAGTTTTAAATTTAAGGTAATGGCTACTGTATATTCATGTGAGCATAGAACAATACCTTTGATTTGTTGGAGAAATGTTACATTAGCTACCAAGGGCCCTATTCAGTAAACTTTGACACAGCCCTTATATATGGTTTACTGCTTATTCTAAATGGAATATGCCTGATAAAAATGCTTTGCATGCCCAAATTGTACAAATTCATTAATCTTTATATTCATAAAACCTCCAAGTACGACTGCCTCCATTCCTAGTGAACCACTCAGGCTGCATGCAGCTGAACATGCGGGCCCAGTCTGCTTTTAAAAGAGCATTACATCAATTGTCATTTATCGAGACACTAAAAATAGGAGGATCTTCCACTAGTGTGGGACGTGTGTGTGTTGTTGGCAGTGATGTTATTTGCTGCCTTGTCTTCGTTTCTGCCCCACTGCATCATTGTTCAGATTATATAACTGGAAACAGCTGCATGACCTTTCAAAATGCAAGTAATTTTTAGATGAGAAAAATGGGTTATGTCTCATCTTTTGCCTTAAGCTAGCGTGCACACCCTGTGAAATCAGGGTTGAGGGATAAGGAAGAAGGTGCMGTAGTCTTTCTCTCCCTTTCTGTGGCAAAAAGGCAATACTAGTTTAAYAGTGAAATTCATTGTATCAGGGAAAACAGTTGTAATGTACTGTGTATTGCATTATATTATAGGTTTTGTATGTATAACGTAGTAAGAGTTCACTCATGTTAAGGCCAGCTGTGAGTGCATTGTTTGCATATGTGTATCTAAGTACATGTAGAAACATAGCAGTACCATTACCAAATTTTATTTGAGGTATTACATTATAATATTTTGTGCACTGAGGTAAGTTAGTCACAAAATCTGCCAAAAGGCAAGTATCTTCTCGCCTTAGCACTGTCCCAGGTCAAGCAGGTTTGGGATTTGCTGTTTGGGACTTCTCTGTTTATGCTGCTTTTGYGCTTGGTCATCCATGGACAGGCTTGCTGTTACTGTCCAGAAATACTGCTGTGGGAATAAGTGTGTTTGTAAATAAAACCAAAACCAGCAAAATAAGACCAGATGTACAGAGATACACCAAAAATCCAGCTGGCRCTTTTCTAACTGTGGCCCAGACTGGAGAGGTGGGAGGGAGCACGGCCCYTTCTCCCGATGGTTTCTCCTGCGCTTCTCAACAGCGTGAGTTGCGGCCCCCTCCCCACGCTGCGGCAGGGAGCGCCACGAGGGGAGTCAGCAGAGCACGGGGGACCCCCGCCTGCCTCTCCTTTGAGCCTGTCGCCTGCTGCTTTCATTAGAGACCACAGCCTGCTTTTACTGGAAGACACCATGAAAAATGGTTTCTGCCCACCTTCTGCATCATGTTCTCGCTTTCCTTGTCATCTCCTCAAATATTGCCTTCCCTTTTTCCCCTTTTATTACAAAACTTTGACATGCCTGAAGCAAGAGCCCTTCTTCATCAGCTAGCGCGTTTCTGTCATACTGTTTTGTTTTAATAAGGGCCAGCAGACCCTGCGCAATGCGAAAGGGATTTGAATACTTCCCCACCCCATGGGCATGCAAGTGAAGGAACGGAGGTGTTGCCTGTTTCCTTTTCATTTTAATCCTTTGAGAGAGCGGTGCCCACATTTGGGGTCTCCTTGAAATCGGTCATCGTTTTGGCTTCGGTCTCTGTAGGTGTGGCCTGCACTCTTCTCACTGTGTACACGGTACATTTAGAGGACCCAACAGCTCAGCTTCCTCCTAAGGACATAGTGAAATAGTGAGATTTGTAAAAATGTTCAGCACTCAATGAGCTCTGCCAAGACACGCGTAGGCCCCAAGAAGAGCCAAGATGCCCATGCCAGCTGTGCTGAAAATATGGCCAGACAATTTTCATTGTATTTTATCAACAGCAATATTGTGTTGAGATCATCCTATTATGAATCATYATGGTAAAATACTTTTAAACTTATTAGTGCTTATTTCTGCATTTTTACACAGCAGAATAGGATAGAAGGATGTGGTTTGATGTGGTGTATATGTGTTATCATTGCAATATGAGGTTCTTTTATTGTTCTCAAGTAGCGCAGCCCGAGCAAACACTAARGAAACATTCATAGCACACTATTCCAGCAGCTGCTCTTGGTAGTGCTTTGTATTTGCAGGGAGGGTGGAACTGTTAATCAGTCAGTAATAGCTTAGTGTCCAAGTGTGCAGGCAAAAGGCCAAAAGGTGCCTGAGAAAAGCAATTTATGCTGCAACTCCCCATTTGTCATGTGYACCTCTCCCATCTTTTTCTGTACCCATCAATATGTGTAAGATACATGGCTGTCAGAGACCTGCTTTTATAGGTTTCCTTGCAGATGCACGTGGAACTATCACACRTAGGCAGGTCTGGGGCTCAGTCACCTACCTGTCTTATTCCCCACCCTGTTTCAATATCCAGGTTCCTTTGGAAGCAGCTCAAAAGAGTGACGCTGGCGTAAAGCTGGGAGAGTGCCAGGTGCTCCAGACACCATGTGAGCACTTCCCAAATGTCACCTCCTCCACGTTAGCATTCCTAAGGCGAACAGACAAGTTGCACATTATGTTTCTAGGAGCAGACTCCCTTGTATTCAGTGAAGCTTTGCTCAGTGTTTTTAGCTGTGGACTGCTGAGAGAGGATTTCCACGGATATACTCGAGCCAGGTTGCAGTAAATGTTCCTGAGGTAACTGTATAGTTCAGTGCAGAGTAAATCTGTAACACMTATATTGTCCTGAGGCCAGCTGGGGCTTYGTATGGTAACTTGGGCTAGTTCTCTGATATTCCTCATACATTTAGTTATTCCATTCCTATTTGCATACAGGTATGGATGAAATACTAGTTAGAAAGCAYACTGAGTTGAAGCCTGTGGCAGAGGTAACGTTCATTTTACTGAGTCACAAATGCTGTTCTTGCACAGTTGGAATCTGTCCCGAACTTGCACCAGCATACRTTACTGTGAACGTTATTTTCCATCTCCCACTGGAACTGCATTAACTCCTATTGCTGTTTTGGTTTCGGTTGGGTGKTGTTTCGGTCGAGAATGAAGCACATGGTGGGTGAAAGCTGTGGGGAAAACCGTGGCCACCCAACCGCCTGCCGCCCGGTCACCCCCAGGCCGAGGAGCCTGCTGAGAGGTGGCAGCTCTGCACGTGCAGTCCCCTCGCCCCCTCGGCTTTCTGCACTGCTCGCTGCTTCCCTGGCTGGCCTCTTCCTGCTGCCTTACATCGCTTAGAGGGCCCTTTGCCATCGCACCCTCCCAGGCACCTTCCCTCTTGGCTCTCCAGAGGCTCCTGCCAGGACATGTTGTGCAGAGCAGGCCCTGAGCTGAGAACTGCTGGGCAGGAGTGCAAGAGTTAAACACAAAGGGTGAGAGTCACTCCTCTCCCCATCAATACCTGTTTCTAAGCTCTGTCAGGTGGCTCATCCCTGGGCTGGCTGAGATTTCCTTCTCTTGTGACTTTCTACTGTTACATGGGTTTCTTTTTCAAATAAAGCTTCTGGGCTTGTTTTTACTATTAATATGAATGCTGTAAATCTGAAGCACTGACACACTTTTTTTTTTTTTTTTTTGTAACAGAACTTAATGAAGAAACAGGTTCCTCAAACCCCTGTGAATGTCTTTGCAACACACCAGTTCAGGATCCTTCCAGGTTCAGTATTTGCTCTTAATCCTTTTACTTTTTACCAATACACTGATTTTTTTTCAAAATACCATTGGTATCAAAATTTAACCTGATCTCTGACATTATTTTTAATTTATTCAAACAACAAAGAAAAAGCTTGCTTCCTTCCCAGATGCCAAGTTCAAATTTAAAATATATGTATATACATTTGTTGACGTGTGTGTATATATATATATACACACACATGCATATATACATGCTACAACGATATTTGTTATTTCCTGWTTTTATTTGTAGTGAATACCTACTTGAAAAAAAAAAAGCTGATGAATGTAAAGAATGAGATTGAGAAGATCCTTGAAGTCATGCAACAAAGGAAGAATTTCAGGAATTTCAGTAAGAATTTTAATTGTTATTTAAAAGTGAGCACATTCTTGCTGTATGGCACAGTGTGTCAGAATAGCTGGTGTCATTGAAATAGAAAAGAGTAATCCAGAAAAAAAAAAGTTCCTGTTTTCGCCACTGTGGCTTGCTTGCTTTCAATGTGTCACAACTCTCCTGTGAAGATACGGAGCACCCTTTATGCCCACTGAAGTGAATGAGGATCCAAGATTCTTGATACTGTGTAAGATCAGGTTCTATTTGCATCTGTAAAATATTCTTTAAATCCTGGATTATTGTCCCTTTCAGAAAGCTCCAAGCCTGATGCTTGTACGTGAGACTTTTGGTGGGTTTTGTGTGTGTGCTTAACAGCTAGAACTCAGCTATAACATGAACAGAATAGATCCAGCCCAGGTAGCACCCTAAAGTACAATTTTGTTCTAATTTATAGCACAAGTTGGGCAGGAAACACAAATAAGTTTCTTTAAGCTCTAGTTGAGCACATTGGTGAAACTACAGAAAACCTGTTCAGTCAAAGCATTAAAAGTGGCACGGGCTGTCTCAGGTAAAACATCAATATATAGACACAGCTGAGGCAAGTATGTTTAACAGTGAACGTGCATTCAGTAGGATGTCTGTCTGTCACATTTTCCACATTTTCTGTTGCCCTCAGAGGGCCTTTTCCAGCTCTGTCACCCCAAAGAGCAGCTAAAGGATGGAAGGTGGCAACYGCCACTTTGCAAATCGTGTGTCAAAGCAGGATTCAGGGCCCTTTGATTTTAACGTAGCAAAATTGATGACAGCTTTCATATTTCCTTCTTCTTTCAAACTACATACACAAGGCTCTGTGAATCCAAGTAATTGACCTCTCCTGCCTTTAAAGGAAGRTTTCCAGATTGAGAGTTTGAAGTAGACTCCATTAGACCTGTAGTTAGTTTTTATGACAGTCTTTGAGCAAGAAATAGCTTTTGGCTTAGTAATAACCCAATCCCCTGGTTTTCTTCAGGGTTGCAATTTGAGTAACTATCTAACACGTGACAGTAGGATTTCACCTTATTAAGGCATAGTAAAAGTGCTGCATTAACAACTTCTCATTAAACTCCAATCTCAATGTTAATTTAGAACCTTTTTAAAAGGCTGAAAAGTTTTGTGGAAATGTTTCTGTGTACAGCCATTGACACACACATAAATCTCCCYACTGAATGTTAGGAAATACCGATGTAAAAAAAAATAAAAAACACAGAGAAGAGAAACAAGATCATAAGTTAAATATAAACATTAAYATCATCTAGTTTTCTCGTTGTATTTCAATGTTATCGATATGAAATACCAAAACTATAAATAAATATGAATAAATACAAATAAATAAATACAAAAAAACTGTATAATGGCTTTGCAAATAACATTAAAATCATATTAATCTGAAAACTCTTCTAATCTTGATAAGTACAGCAAGACTGCTTGTAAGAGTTTGCTAGATCTTTGTAACTGCTCTTTTACCAGAAAATTATGAAAAAAATAGAGTATTTTAATTTATCCTTTTTAGATTAAAAAAAGGGGGAAAAAAAGAAAAGAATAAACCTCCTACAATTCTCATTCTAGAAAAGCTGATTATATTTTTTTAAAGATAAGTTCCTAGATTCTTAAGGGTTTAAATTTCATTTACATTTCTGCAGCAACTGAACGTAGTATGTATTTGTGTCCCCAAAGTTACAGTAGAGTTACATTAAATAGCATCCRTGATGACTCTTTTTTGCCAGTCTACACTAGTTATTTAGTGCAAACTTTTATATTTTTATGAAAAAATAGTCACAAATTCCTCCCCTAGATTAGCTTTTCCATACATGTCAACAATATTTTTAGGAGGCCTTTAATAAGGAGACTTTTATTACTTTATAGTGATGTAGGTGTCGATCGTGATCTTTACATTCAGGATATCCCAACAGAGGGTGGCGTTTGCTGAGTTCCTCCCTCCCACCCCTGTAACCATTTGCCTGTTGTGTGGGTGAAACCAGACAGGTTTCCGGCAGGAAATCTACTACAATGGAGATGAGCTCTGCTTTCCAGATCAAACTTATGGGGCGAGGTGGTTGGGCAGAACCGAGTTCCATACTTTACAACCTGGACAGAATCCTGGCCCYTGCCCCTTCCTGGAGATGGGTAGAGTTCCAGCAGTAACGGAGAGGCCTCGGGGCAGCGTCTCGTGTGGCACAGCTGAAGGCTGAAGCTCGCTCTCACTTGGCTGCTCAGGGGGTCCTTAGGGGAAAAAATCCCACTTAAGTGAATTGCCAGCAGCTCTTCCAACATCAGTTTTCTTTGGTGATCTCTCGCCAGACGTAGTCCTGTTGGTAAGGGCTGCTGAGATCAGARCTCCATGTGGCAAAGCAGAACTTTTTTTCCTGTGTCTCTTCACATGATGGATTCTGTAGTTTCTTTAAGGAGCTCCTCATTTGTCTGGCCCATTATCACTGTAATACTTTTGCCAGGTGTTTCCAAAAAGCCTCTAATCCTCTGTCCCTTAGGACACTGCAAACAGAAAAGAATGGTCACAGCAGAGCCTGCACTGCAGTTCCATGCGTTTCTGTGCTCAGAGAAACTGTAGAAATACTTKGCTTGAGAGAAGTTGTGAAAGCAGGGGAAGTGCTTTAGCCCAAGAACCAGTTGTCTGCCACACACTGTAGTTCGATCGAACATATTACAGCAAATCAGTCTCCAAGTAGTTCTGAAATGGTGATGTTGCTGTCTTTAAAATAAGGTMTGGGAGACTTGGCAATTAAAACTGCTCCTTGGCCAAGATTTTAGTGCATTTTGTGGCTGTATCAGATGGTGTATTTATTGGCTAACATCTCATGAAAGAGAGGAGGGCTGCACCTCAGAAATTAATCTGATTATAATTATGAAAAGCATATTTTCTGAACATTAGTGAGGCTATGTCTTGTTAATTACGATGATATATATAACGTATTTCAGCATCTACCTGTGAAGCCATTTGAAAAATTAATGTCTGAGTCATAGAGAGGTCGTTGCCATTCCGGAGGGAATACATCCATCTCTAAATAGTCTGTCCAAATGTAGACTAAGAAATATACTACATATAGTTACCTAGAAATAGATGGAGTAAATAAGATTAATGATAGATATTACTAAGGACATATTTTAGTTGCCTGTTAGGAAAAGTAACTAACTGAAAGAAACAATGTAAATGTAAAATTTAWAATGAACATTTAAAAATGCAAGAAATAGGCTAAAGTCATAACTAGTTATGTGAGAGTCAACTATTATACATGAGGTCAGAACCCATCAGCCTGTGTGTGTGTGTGTGTGTATATGTACGTGCAGGATCTGTACCTAGGACTTGGTCCATCGATTCAGTCTGGTATTTCAGAGTACAGCYTCTACAGACAAGTGAACGGACCACATTTTGTTCTGTTTTCAAATCTGTCGTGTTTGATAGCATAACCCCACRTTTTCCACGTTTATGCCTCCAAGCAGATAGAATGTTTTTGCTGTCTTTGAGGATGAACAAATAAATGTGTTAATGAGTATTTCCTTGTTTGAGTTTTCTCTTGACACAGGCGTATTGCTGAAGCGTGACGCTGAGCAATGGTGCCRTTGGGCGCGGCAGATATGACTGTAAAACCCATTTCCAGGAGCTCAATGTTAGGAGACAATTTTTTATCTGTTTAAGGTATTCAAGGTATTTAAGGCTTCATTTTAGAAGTTAAAGCTTAAAGAGTCTGGAATTGCTGTTGGTCAGATGAGCTCTCATGCTCATTTGCTAGAGGAGGAGGAGGAGGAGGAGGAGGAGGAGGAGGAGGTGTGTGTTTGTTTGGGCTGCTTAATCCTAGCTCATCTGCAGAGTGGACACTGTAAAGCCAGGATTTGTTCCCACATGCTGCAGTGCTGGCTTGGTGGGTTTAGTCTCCTTGGGGGTGAAAAGTGTCTGAGTGACTAAAATCCCTGGTCCCTCTCTGTGCTGAACTTGGGCTGTCRTGGGCAGCTTTTCGCTGAGGTTTCTAGTTGCCAGGTCACTTCTCTGCCACGTCAAAGGCAGACGGCCTGTGCAGAAGTGCAGCTTCGAGCACGGCTGGTCTGGCTCCGTGTGAGGCACTGGCAGGAGCGGAGCGTGAGGCCTGCAGAGCTGGGTGTGTGGCCGCGGCATGCGCGGGAGGCCCGGCGGCGTGCGGGCAGGCAGCGCGTGGGTAGGTGCCACTCGGCAGCATGGGCTGGCTGCGTGCACCCGCGCGGGAAGAGCAGCAGCAAGCTTTGGGTGAGGGCAGGCCGGAGAGCAGAGGCGAACGGCTTTGCACTAGCACAAGGAAGGCTCCCAAGGCTGGGAGCATTGTCCCCTCGGGGAGCATCGGGGAGCTGTGAGAGCCACTGGCTCCCACTCGGCTCTGAACCTGGCTGTGGCTGGGCTCTCCTCCCCCACAGGGACCCATGAGAGCCTGGGTTCTGAGAGGCAGCTTCCTTTAGCACCTGCTTTCACACCTGGCACTTTTAGCCTCTGAGCTGGGAGCTGCACGTACGTGCACCAGGGCTTGTGTATATTCTATTTGTGTATGTTTTACATACACCGACCTTTTACTAGGGAAGGCTGGTACCCAGTGCTCTGAGCTATTCCATCCCTCGCAGCTTCGTCTGATGCAGAGTGACTTTGTGGCTCCTCCCTGGTCTCCGAGGCTGCTTCGGGAAACATCACCCCGCATGGCCGCAGGTCGGCTCTTTGGGGTAGACGGGGCTTGCAGCGAGGCGTAACCGGAGCCTGGTTGTGGAGGTCAGCTCCTCACTGTCGTTTAATCCGGTGTACTTCTGTGGGAGTTGTCTGCCTCCCAACTCCTTGCMGGAGCCGCCTCGGGGAAGGCGGCGCTCTCGCTTTCCATGTGAGGACCAGGAATGGGCCTTGCTGACGCTGCTGTGTGCCCGGCATGCTGGGCTCGCGCTGGGCTCAAAGCACAGGTTGAAACATAACCTGTCGGTGACAGGGAAGTCCGGGATTAGCCGAGTTCTGCTGCGAGCCTTGCTCTATCGCAGCCACCCCCTTCAGCTTTTGCCTTCTGAACTGCAGTGAGCGTTGGCGTCTGCTGTTGTGGTACCCAGGTCACCCACGCACAGGTGTTTGGCAGCACGCTTGCCAGAAACGGCTGAACGGCTGCTCGAGATGGGGACAGCTGAGCGGGAAGGGTTGGGATTGATGGCGCTTGGGGTTTTCACTGTGGGCCAAGCGGCAGYGCAGGGCGCGTGGGGCCGCGCGGGCCAGGCGGGTGCGCAGTAGGTCGTGTGCKCAGGTCAGGGACGTGCAGCTCCACGTGGGCAGCACAGCCTCGCGCGGCGGGTGGGATGGGGAAGGTGCCGGCCACAGGGCAGCCAGGCAGCTCTGGAGGGGATGCGCTCGGTGCCAGSCCTGCGGGTCCGCAAGGACTAGGGAGGAGCCACTGACGAGTCCCGGTGGCGCCTGGAGCCCTGGCCAGGTGGCCTGGCAGTCCCGGCGTGAAACCGGCAGGGGCCAGGGCAGCCCGTGCTCTCGAAATGCAGACGTGTGGGTCAGCAGAGGCGACTCTGCAGTGGGGAGAGAAATCCAGGCTCACACAGTGGGAGCCAGCTGGGCTACAAAGTTTTGGGGCCAGTCTTTGGGGTTGTTTGTGGATGCCAAGCATGGCCTCGGTCGGCGCTGGGGCACGGGGCCCACACGCACCAAGGGGCTGCAGGAGACGCGTGCAGGCAGCACCGCCGGCAGCGGGCGCCTCCGCAAGGCCCGTTCCTGGCCTTCCCCTCCTCCTTTCGGATGAGAGAATCACAGGATACCGGAACCTGCCTAGCAATACCTTGTGCCAGGAAACTGGGTAACGTATGCGAACTAAGAAATAGGTTTGAATGTGACTGKAAGAGTGATAAAATTAGACTAATATGTATGCAAGAGTGTGTTTGCCGTATTAGCCCCCTCCGGCTGTCCCAAATGCCGGGTCCCACTTGGGGAGCTGCGGCATTTCCGTCTTGGAGACTGCACGCTCTCTCCTGAGAGCGGCCGGCTTTCAGCTCGCCATCCACGGCGTGATTCATTCCTGCAGCTCTGTTGTGCATTTCCTGATATGAAGGAAATATCTTCGGGACTGTGGGTGAGAGTGGAGGTAACTGTTTTTTTTCCAGGGAGAAAGATACTGGAAACACAGAGTGCTCCTCACCAGCTCAGGAAGAGCGCGTGAAAGCAAGCCAGGCTCGCCGGCTGCAGACSGGGAGCCTGAAGGACAGACGCGCTCGGGCGGCTCAGCTGGATCCTCAGAGCACTTGGCCCCGAGGCCCCCGCCCCTGGGGAGCAACTGCTCATGGTGCTGGACGGTGTCCCCCTCCACAGGAACCCGTCCATCCTCGCTGCAGCGGGAGGCCCTCCGCTGCCGCCTGGGCTGCCCCGTGCCACTGAGCAGCAAGGAGCGGAGGAGCTGTGGGGATGGGCAGGGAAGGAGCTGCGGGGATGGGGAGCAGAGGAGCTGTGGGGATGGGGAGCAGAGGAGCTGTGGGGAGGGGGAGCTGAGGAGCTGTGGGGATAGGGGAGGAAAGAGCTGTGGGGATGGGCAGGGAAGGAGCTGCGAGGGTCTCCTCTGCTAGGTGGCTCCCTTGCTTGTTCGCCTCCCGCGGGCAGAGGGACAACCTCGTGTGAGGAAGTGAAGCTCCCCTGTGAGGAGCTTTCTCTAATTAAACTTTGCGACAGATTTAGCTGATTTGTGAAAGTGRCAGTGTGCCCTCAAGAGACATGGAGGTACTTAAGCCTAAAACACCGTCGCTGCCTGTACTCGAGAAGGCTGCTGAGCAAGCTCTGCCCCCAGGAACACAGGCCGTCCTCCTCGGGTCGAGCGGGGCCACATGAGCAGCAACCAGCACCAGGGCAACGTGGCCACCTGTGACCTGGTAGAGCTGCTCTCSGGGCCCCTCAGCCACCTCCCCATCGGTCCCCTCAGCCTGGAAGCACCCTGATGTCTCCTTAGCAGGGCTTAGCGTTATTTGTAACAATTTGCAGGTGTAATGCTAGGAGACCAAACTGGAAATCGACTCAAACACTGCTCCGTGGTGAAGTGCCTCTACATTATGTAGCCAATTGTCCCAACATGACGGAGCGATGTGCAGTGGACGAACGTGCCACAGAAACGTGGTGCTGAGGAGGGCCCAGAATCGCCTGTTGGCTTCAGAGCCTTGTTCTCGGAGGACCCTCTGCTGGCAGTTCTGCCCTCCGGGAGCACTTGCAGTGTCAGAGAAGCGGAGGACGAGCTTGGGGGTGCAGCAGGGCAGTGCACTGGTTCACACGTGTGGCAGTGCTGCGTGGCTGGGGCTGCAGAGACGTTTGGCACAAACCCCACCGTGTGTGGAACGGGTTCCGGTTTCCTTGGCCGGCCCTGGCAGCTGGGTCGCGACTCGTCCCCATGGCCGGGAGCCCTTGCTTGCACTTGGGCAGCGCTCGCAGGGCACAGGAGGGAAGGGGGGCCTAGGGAGTGCGGAGAGGGTGCTGTGTTAGTGTTGATGCTTCCTCTGTAGGGTTTGGAGCCTTGGACGTGTGTGAATTAAGGAGTCTTTCCTATCCAAATAGCTCTGGCAATATTTCTGTTAACTTTTTATGGAGTAGACTTTAGTGATTGTATTTCAGCTTAACCTTTGAGGTTTCTCAGATAAATCCCCACAGCAAGCAGAGCGCATTCGCTGTGGAGTCGGGGATTTGGGGAAACATTGTTGCTCGGAGGTGTTTAGAAACCTCCCAAGGGGGATGGCAAATGCCTCCCCGCGTCACTGCGGCGTTACCGCGGTGGGCGGTGGTGAAGAGGGCTGTTCACGCAGGACAGGACGCGCGGCGGAGCCGGGGAGTCGCAGGGAGCTGCTGGCGGCCGKCAGGGCGGCCTTGGAGGGGCCGAGCGGAGGGGGCCGAGCAGCTGCCCCGCCACAGGGAGCGGGCAGGGAAGGGCCTGTGTGGAAACGCGGCCTGGCAGCCGCTGTGGGCCAGGCGGCGGGGCAGAGAGCCTGTGTGCGGCCACACCAGGGAACGGCAGAAAAACACATGCGTACTGGAAAGGCTGCCCCAGGCAAGAGGCTTTATTGATGCGGCCTCCTTAGGAAGAGCATCCCTCAGGGCTGCGCACCTTATTTGACACTGGAGAATCCAAGACAGGCACGGGTGGGGGCTGGCGTGCGTAGTCCCGCTGCGGCAGGCGCCGGGCCGAGCGCGAGGAGGACTCTGGCCTYGCTGGGGGAGAGAGGGTCCGTTCTGCAGCTGGGAGCTGGCGGTGGCAGCGGGAGGGGTGTTCGAGGGCACCAACCACGGGCTCTGCTCTTTGGCTCATGGCTCGAGTGCCCCTGTGGTGCCGGGGGCAACCGCGGGCAATGCTGCGGATCCCGGTGCTGAATACCGAGGTGCCCTGAGGAGGGTACAAGGACACGGTAGCAAAGGGCTGTCAGAAATTGCAGAACTGGAGAAAACTCCTAAAAAAAAAAGAAATGCCTGGCCAGTCCGCAGGGCCGGGGTGGTTTTAGCTTCGCCGTCACTCGACTCCGATGCGGCAGCTCTCCCTCTCCTGCTTGTGCTCTGCCGCGATGGCCACCGGTGTCACAGGCTCAGCACAGCGGGCAAGGTGTGCAGAGCAGCACTACGGCCTTGTGTCCCAGCTGCCTCACGTCCCGGCTGCCCCACACCCAGCTGCCCCATGTCCCAGCTGTGCGGTGCCTCCTCCAACACCTTGGCAGCTGCGTTGGGCAAAATAGATAAATAAGCGGGTGAACAAAAATGTCACACACGTAAATATGCCACAGTGAGTTTAGTGCTCAGATCAAAGCGCTCAGGATGAGGCCGCTTTGGAACGGAAAGGGAAGGTTCGGAGCTCGGCGCCCACAAGTCGGAGCTGTGGGGCAAGCAGTCCAGCTGGGCTAAGGCCTCCTACGGCTTCTCCATGGGACGCACTGGGGCAGCCTTGGGAGCAGGAGGCCCCGTGCGCACGTGGGGCTGGGAGCAAGGCCCTTCCTGCGGCCGGGGCGCCTCAGGTGCCCCCACAGCACCAGGTAGTGCCAAGGCCATGGCAACCTTCCTCGTTCCTCCTCAAGAAACGTCCTCCGAGTGAGTGCTGGCGCCGGCCACGCTCCTTCCTGCCCGTCACTCGGATCTCCCCCAGGTCTGTGCAGACCCCCTGGCAGACTGGCATGGCACCAGCCCCCTGCTCACCAAGGTGCAGCGCGGGGTGCCCTGCACCCTGCAGAGCGGCCCTGGGCCCCCCTGCGCCCCCTGCTCGCCTCGGCCCAGGGCTGCCCTGCCCATGGAGGCCGGCGTGTGGGAGCCGCTCTGGAGCTGCCCTCACCCGAGTGAGACGTGAAGGAGCTGCGCCCCAGCACAGGCGATTGCGTGCCCTGGTTGCTGCCTGGGAGGAGACGGGACGGGGACGGCGCCTCTCGCACAAGACCCTTCCAGGCTGCCCTTCCCCCTGGCCCTGCTGGCGGCCTCCTCTCGCCTGGGCAGGGGAGTCTTGTGAGGAACCTAAAGCCCCGCAAGGTGCCTCCCGACAGGCCTCACGCTGCCAATGTCAAACCCATCCCRGGGCTGGCTCTGCTGCCTGACAGTATGGGGCTGTGTCTGCCGGTATGGGGCTGCATCACTGTCCCCTTCCACGCAGGGACCCACAGGCCATGAACACCTGTGTGGACATTGTAGTCAAATACTCCATCGGGGTGGGATGGATGAGAGAAATGGGAGGGGAACCCAGGGAAGGGGGATGGGATGGGATGGGATGGGATGGGAAAGAGTGAGATGGGATGGAGTGGAAAGGGGTGGGATGGGATGGTAAGTGGTGGGATGGGACGAAATAGGTGGGATGGGATGGAGTGGGATGGGAGGTGCCGTACGGGGCCCAGCAAGGGGCCCAGCCGTCGGCCTCGGGCCTCCYGCAGCGCTCGCAGCCCGGCCCTCGCTGCCCGCGTGGAGGCCCCGCGGTCCTGCTGCGGCTGCTGCCCCCGCCCGGGGCCCGGCCCCTTCCTGAGGGGCGGACGGGAGGCCGCGGGGCCGCCCCGCGCGGGGGTCCCGTCAGGCCCGGCCCGACGCCGCGGTGACGGGCGGCGCCGCGGGAGCCGCTGCCCGGGCCCGGGCCCGGCCCCAGGCCGGCCTCCCCCGGGGGTGTCCGCGTCGCGCGCGCTCCGGCGAACTCATCTAAATTACATCAATAACGGAGCGCACTCTTTAATGAGCTCTCAACTTTAAAGACTTGAAGGATATTAACAAGCCGCTTGACAAATGGTGCTTAGAAGCACATTAAAGACGCTGCTAATGGAGCGCATAATGACGGCTAATTTTCGATCAGATATAAATTAGAGCCCCAACAGTTATTTGCCTTAAGGACTTTATGTAAATGATYCCGCTCTGTGTAAACGGGCAGGAGAGGCGAGGGGAGCCCCGCGCGCCGCCTGCCCCGCGCCCTCCGGAACCCGCGGGTGCGGGAGCGGGGGTGCGCGGGGCTGCATGGGGTGCGCGGGGAGCGCGGGGTGCGCGGCGCTGCGCGCACACCCATACGCGCACACCCATGCGCGCACACCCATGCGCGCACACCCATGCGCGCACAAGCGCTCGGGCAACTGTCCCAGCTGGCGCCTTTGCCGCCCTGCCCTCCCGCAAGCGCCTTTTTCGGTTGTTTTCTGGGGACGTGGCTGTGTGTTGCAGAGGTGTGTAAATAAACGTGCGCATCAAGCCGGTGCAGATGAAGATTCTCCCATCGCAACAAGTGACGGCGCCGCCACCTCCTGCGCTGCGCGGCCCCGGGACCCCCTGCCCGGGGCGCGGCGGGCGAAGCCCCCGCYCGGCAGGGGCCGCCGGCCGCCCGCGGGCGCGCGGGGAGTTTCCCGGGGGTTTCGGCGGTGCCTGAGCGGGATCCCCCCCGCCCAAACTCCGGTTCCTCCCCGATCCGCGGCTTCTCCTCCCCCGAGGGCAGCGCCTCAGCCCCCGGGCCGGGCTCCCGCAGCGCGGAGGTGCCGGGAAACCGCGCAGCCCCCCGGCTCTGCGCGGCCCTGGGCAGCTCTGCCCGGCCCTGCGCGGCCCTGCGCGGCCCTGCGCGGCCCTGCGCGGGCGCTGCTCACCTGGGCTGCCCGCGGGGGCGGCTCCTGCGCCCGTCGTTCCGCGCTCGCTGTCCCGCTCCCCGGGTTTGCTGCTGGAAAACCGCGGCACGCTCTTATAGCAGCCACGCGCAATTAATATTGCATTAACCCTATTAGAAAAAAAAAAAGGAAAAAATCCCCGGGCCCGGAATCCCGCGCCCCAACACGGGCATCTATTATTAACGAGAGGGTAACGGGAGACCCGAGGTGCGAGTGGGTGCGGGTTGGGTGCGGGAGCTGCGGGCAGGGCCGGGAAGCAGGAGCGCGACCCCGCGCCGGGGGGAGAGGGAGCCCAGGGTGGCTAATATTTAATTTCAGGTCTGTGGTTTTCTAATTCGAGATTAAAAGCGGTCACGTCTTTGAAGCCAGACACTTGGTGTAAATGTACAGTTAAAATATTCTATTCCACAGTCCCCAGACGGAGCTCTGCTACTCCCCGGCTTCATTAAATTTTAATTATCATCCCAGGCTGGAGCAAGGGAAGAGGGGGAAGACTGTCCACCTAATTGCAATTGATAAAGGCAGAGCAGCCTGGATGTTTTTCCTCTCTGTGCAGGCGCAGCAGTTGCTGCTGCTGCTGCTGTTTTAATGTGGGCAAAGCCCGGCTCGGGCAGCGCAAAGGAGCTGTCTGCGAACGAGGGGAAAATAAAAGGAGGAGGAAAAAACGAAAGAAGGAGGGGGGAAAAAAGGAAGGAAAAGAAAGAAAGAGGGGAAGAATATCAATGTGCGCACGGGGGAGCCGGGGGGTCTCCGCTCCCGCGGGGCGCACGGGCTGCGCGGGGGCCGGGCGCTCATTGTCTCCCCAGACAAAGGGGGGCCGGCGCGCGCGGAGCCCCGCGCGGCCCCTCGCTGCCGTTCCAGGGAATCTCCGCGGCCGGGGCGGGAGCGGCGGCTCGCGGGGGGCGTCGCGCGGAGCGACTCCCTGCGCCAAGTTAATTCCAATTCCCGGGGAGCATCCCGCGCTCTCGCTCGCTCTGACCCGCGCTAATTAGCTGAGATAACTAATGATTACTTACTTATTCCCGGTAATTATCTGGATTTAATAATTCGCTGTGTAATTTATTAATTCGCCCGTAATAGCCTTTAAGTGAAGGGCTCAGCGAAGAGGCCCCGGCGGGGACGGCCCCGCGGCGCCGCCTCTGGGGCAGGTTCGGCCCCGTCCAGCGGCCCGGCCCGGCCCGGCCCCCGCGCCCTTCCAGCCGCGCTCAACCCCCAGCGCGGCCGCGGAGCCTCCGCACCGGAACCGCCGCCGAGGGGGCACCGGGAATCCCCGGGGGCGGCTCCGGCTTCGGCCGTGGGTCCCGCGCAGGGACCGCGCTGCCCCCCGCACCGCGTGCGCTTGTTTTTATTTTTTGTKTGTGTTTTKGRGGGGGGCGGGGATGGGGATTCTCCGCGTCTCGGGGCAAGGGCAGTCCGCGGGAAACGGCCATTCCCTGCGATGGAAACGAGGGCCATTCCCTGCGATCCCCATAACCACGAACGAGGGCGGCTGGAGCGGCCGGCGCGGCGGAGACGGGAGTCCCGGACAGGAGCCCCCGTCCCCGCCGCCCCCGCCCGCCCGGGCTGCGGGAGGCGCCGCTCCCGCCCTCCCTGCCCGCTTTTCCMGCCGGGCTCTGGGCAGGCTCGGGGCAGCCGCCCCGGCGCCGCGGGGAGGGGCGCGTCCACGCGCCCACCTCCCTCCAACCCCACGCGCAAACCGCGGCCGCCGCTGCCCCTGCCACGGACAGGCGGGGCGGCCGCCCCCGCTGGGCGCTGCAAAACCGCCGCGGGGCAAAACCCACCCGCCTCGCTGGGGCCCAGGCCCCAAAACTGCACACACACATTTACACACACACACTTCTATACATACACATATACATATACTTGTGCATGTGCATGTGCATGTGCGCGCCGCCGGGACGCGACGCGACGCGGAGCTCTTGGGGGTAACGGGGAGAAGCGGCAGAATAAAACGCGCTTTGCCAATAAAACGTTAAAATCTTTTTTAATGAAAGACGACCCAACGACATTTAAAAATAACTTAGTACATTACTATAATAAATAAACCTCCTATTAACAAAACCAACGAAATCGCGTCATGTACAAGAACTTAAGACTTCAAATAGTCTCAGAACAGCGGGACAGCGAAATCTGTAAGAATATATCTATATGTGCGTCAATTCGAATGAAATATTTACAATACGTACAGGTACCAAACCGAGTACCCTGTTTTCTCGTTGTTGCTCCAAAGGAATTGTACCAAACAATGTGAATTTACAAGCAGTGCAGTCTCGTTCGCTCGCTCTCTTCCTTTAAAAATTTCAATTTGGCTTTTCCACAAAGAGACACCCCCCTCCACCCACCCCCCCGCATCCCCCAAAACAAAACAAAAAAAAAATAGAAGACAGACCTTCCCCCGCGGAGAAGTGCTGCAATTAACGGTAATAAATAAGCAACCGGARCGACAGACCCACCGACCGCACAGGTAAATAAATAAGCCAGCGAGTGAATAAATAAGTAAATAAATAAAYAAACAAACAGACGGACACGGACCCGCGCCGGGCGGGCCCCGCCGCTCCGCGGGGAAGCGCCGGGGTCCCCGTTGAACCCGGAGCGCCCCAAAGCGCCGGCCGGGCCCGCGGCGGGGCAGGAACCGCGCGGCGGGGCAGGAACCGCGCGCGGTGGGGCAGGAACCGCGCGCGGTGGGGCAGGAACCGCGCGCGGGCGCGTCGCGAACCAGGGCGCCCGCCAGAGCGGCCGGGATCCCGGGGACAAGTCACAGGCGGCCAGCGGGGACGTTTGGGAGGAGGAGGAGGAGGAGGAGGAGGAGGAGAGGAAGACAGAGGAAAAAAGCTCACGTCCATAATTGCTACCAACACAAAATGTTTGATCTTCACTATGAGTTTTTTTCTTTTTTTTTTTTACTTTTATCAAGACTTAGATTAAGGAGGTGTAATTAATTAGGGTGAGCATGAAATGAAGTTGCTAGAGAGATAAATTAATAATTTACAAGGGGTTGTTTGGCAGTAATCTAATAATAGCTTCCCAAGCCCGGTGAACACAGCAGGATCAGCTCTTTTCCTAAGCGTTATAACTCCGGAGAAGGAATAGGGTAATAACCACAGTAAAAATATATATAATATATATATATTTATAATTCGCAGTGTAAATGCAGAAAAACCTGCCATCTTTTTTTTTTTTTTTNCGGTCCTGCCCCGCAGCCCCGGGCTCGAGCGCCGCGCCCGCCGCGGGCAGCGGGGAGGTCGAGGTGCTTCCTACCTGGCGCGGCTGCTTGAAGCGGCGGAGCCCGAGCCCGCGCACGGGCAGCCGAGGAGCCGCCGGGCTCCTCGCGGGCAGCGAAGAGACGACGCGGCCGGAGTCGCCTCCTGCCGCTTTTATATCACGGTAGGCGATTAATATTGCATCATCTTTCTTTTAAATTTTCAAAGCCCGCAATATAATGTATTGGCATAAGGACATTTATTATCAAAGGACATATGATTGGGGAAAAACCGTTGGGGCTGATTGGAAAACGGCGCAGCGAGGAGCGCTCGGGCTGGCCGCGGCTGGCCGGCCGGACACGCGCGGCGCGTCCCCGAGCGCGGGCGGCCGGCCCGGCCCGAGCCCGGCGCTGGGCACCCACCGAGACGCCGCGGGCGGTGACCGAGAGGAGGCTCACACCCCGAGCGCTCATTTTTAATCGTCAAGGTGCTTCTGGGAATTATAAATAAAAGCTTCCCCTCTTTCCAGCAGCGCTGGGAACGAGCCCGTCATGGGTTTGGGTCGGGGACATTTTGTGGTCGTTCAAATCGCGCGGCAGCGGCCGCATCCCCTCCCCGAGCTCCGCGGCCAGCGCGGGGGAAGCGTCCCGCGGAGGGTCCCGCTGTCAACGAATCGTTTCGTTTGGGTTTTTAATCCTGGCGTCCAGGGCGCGGGAAGGAGGCAAGAGGAGGCCAGAAAAGACGCCTTCCCTTCGGGTTGAAAAATAAAGGCTTTATTCCAGAGTCGGAGTGAGGAACACGGTTCGCTTCAGAGTTTTTGTCCAAGGGATGGGGCGGACTACACGGATAAACCGCGAGAGCGGAGCGGATCACACCGACACTCAAAGCGGGTGGGACGGAGGCGGGCCGGGCGGCCCCGCCTGCGCCGCCGCGTCCAACACGGCCCTTCTCGTGGCGGGTCGGCGTCCGGACCCCGGCGGCGCCGCGTCCCCGCTGTCCTCGGGGCCGGGGTCCCCGCCCGGGGCGCGCGGAGCCGGGTCCTGGGGGCGGCGCGGGGCCGGGGCCGGTAGCGGGCCGGGGCCGCCGCCGTCAGTGCACGGCCGAGTACTTCATGCGCTTCTGCTTCTGCCGCTGGTTGCAGAACCAGACGCGCACCACGTTCTTCTTGAGGTCGAGCTTCTCGGCGATGGCGGCGATCTTCTCGGAGGAGGGCCGCGGCTGCAGCGCGAAGTAGGCCTCGAGGGAGCGCTTCTCGGGCGCGGCGATCGAGGTCCGCTTGCGCTTCTTCTCGGCGCCCGCGAAGAGCTCGGGCTTGGCGAGCTTCTCGCGGTGCGCCTTCTCGGCCTCCTCGAGCCAGGCCTGCAGGATGGGCTTGAGCGCGATCATGTTGTTGTGCGAGAGCGTGAGCGACTCGAAGCGGCAGATGGTGCTCTGGCTGAGCGAGCCCACGCCGGGGATCTTGAGGTTGGCGAGCGCCGAGCCCACGTCGGCCTGGGTCACCCCCAGCTTGATGCGGCGCTGCTTGAAGCGCTCCGCGAAGGCCTCCAGGTCGCGCGGGTCGGCGTCCACGTCGCTCACGCAGCCCATGTGCGCGGGCAGCCCGTGCGCGTGGGCCATGCCCAGCGCCGCCGGGTGCATGGGCGTCATGCCGGCCATGTGGGGCCCGTGCGCCGGCGTGGAGACCACGGCGCCGTCGGGGGCCGCCATGGCCCCCAGCGCCAGCCCCGGCGTGAGGTGCTCGAGCAGGTCGCCCTCGAGCGCCTGGTGGGGCTGGTGGTGGTGGTGGTGGTGATGGTGGTGGTGGTGGTGCGTGCCCGAGAGCGCGGACGGGTGGGAGATGGGCACGGAGGAGGAGGAGGCGGCCGAGGTGCAGGGGATGGTGTTCATGGTGTGRTACGTGGCGTCCGGCTTGAAGGGGCTGTGGTGCGGCGGGTGGTGGTGGTGGCTCTTGCTCGGGGAGACGATGTCCACCGCTGCCAGGGCTTCGGCGCGGGCCAGCAGGCTCTCGTCCAGACCGCCGAATATATTGCTCTGCAATTGCAAATAGAAGGCGCACATAACGCTCAGCGGGGAATTCGCCTCCCCGCGCACTCCGCCGTGCCACTAAAACCTCCCCAGCATGTTAAAAAAGAAATCCTGGGGAGAGAGAGAGAGAGAGGGGGGAAAAAAAAAGCCGAGGGAGAGGGAGAGCGCGAGCGCGGCGCGCACACGCACCTCGCACCCCCGCGCCGCGCACGCACACGCGCACGGACGGGCACCCGCCGCCCGCCGCCGCATCCYAGGTCATAAAAATTAATACGGGCGGCGGGAGCCGCCGCACGCGCAGCTCGGGCGAGCGCCGGGCGCCGCCGGGTGATTTGCTGCGCGGCCATGAAAAAATCATCAAGCGGCTCCAGGGGGGCCGCCGCGGCGCGGCCCCTTAAAGCGGGCGGCGGGCGGGCACCT
This sequence comes from Eudromia elegans, assembly GCA_003342815.1. Lineage (NCBI taxonomy): Eukaryota > Metazoa > Chordata > Aves > Tinamiformes > Tinamidae > Eudromia > Eudromia elegans. The sequence continues at coordinate 533,228 of PTEX01000230.1, read as the reverse complement.
ACCGGAGGGGCGGGCAGGCAGCCGCGCCGCATCGCGTCGCCGCCGGAGCCCGCGCCGGAGCCGCGGCCCGCGG
>PTEX01000230.1:447984-530647 GCA_003342815.1 Eudromia elegans | reverse complement strand
GCAGCGCGCGGCCCCGGGACCCCGCGGGTCCCGCGCACCGGGAGCCCCCGGGCGCGCGCGGGTGGGAGGCGGGAGCTCCGCGCCCTGCGGGGCAGCCGGCGCCTCCGCCGCTCCCCCTGCCCGGGGCCGCGATTGCTGCGCGTTTGCTGCGTGTGCTGCTTGTGCTGCATTTACTGCGTGCTGCACTTTGCTGTGCGTGCTGCGCTTTGCTGTGTGTGCTGAGCATTTGCTGTGCGTTTGCTGCACCTTGCTGAGTTTACTGCATTTGCTGCGTGTTTGCTGCACTTTGCTATGTTTGCTGCATGTTTGCTGCACTTCATCCCATGTCTCCGTCTCAGCAGYGTCTGTGCCCAGCTCGGATGCTTAAGCTGCCCGCGTGCCCCGCTCCTCACGTGCCAGTTGTGCCGCTCTCTGCACACAACCGAGGTCTCCTCCTGTCTCCCAGGTGAGCGGCTGCCACCAGGCCAGGCCCCACACCAGGCCCATATTGGCCCCCTGCCAGCCCCACACCAGACCCATGCCAGTCCCAGGCTACGGGCCTGTCTCAGGGGGCCTTGCAAGGAGGCTGGCAGGCCACAGATCCCCATGATCTGACTGGGAACAAGATAAATGGGACAATGAGAAGCTGCTCCCGCTGCCCAGAGAAGGGAACGTTTCTCCACGGAGTCACCCAAAGGTGCCTCATCCAGGCAGGAGCGTTCCTGCAGACGATGCTGGTGCCARAACGCCCTCTCTACTGATGCCTCGTGACGTCCCCTCTCTCACCGCCCCCTCTCTCACCGCCCCCATGGTCCAGGCATCTCCGGGCCGGAGGACAACCTGGAGTCTCCCAGGCGCGACRGGCAGCGCGGACGGAGTGAGGTGGTTGTTCAGGTAAAACCTTCCCTCGTCTTGTGGTGGTAGCCTTGGGTCCCTGGGGGCGACGCGGCTCCACAAGCTGCTCTTGGCTTCCTCGGGCCGCGGGCTCGGGAGCAAACTTTGTCACGGCCCCCCCCCCGGAGAACCTGAGTGTTACGGGAGAACGAGAAACACATCTGGGAGCCACCTGGAAACTGAAGTACATTTTGATTTAACTTACATTAACAGAAACCTAATGTAAAAGCGAAGGGATCTAACAAAACCATTAATAATTTAAAAATAATTACAGATAGTCTATCCTCACTATTCACAACCACTCAACATTTTAGACAAAGAAAGCAGAATATTCTTTGTGGGAGGAGGATGTGAGCCGACTGCTAAGCGGGAGCCGCCGCTCTGCTCCGTGCGGGATGGCCCTTCCCAGCCCCTCTTCCTGCTGCTCCCGCTCTTGGGCCCGGCACGGGGAGCAGAGGGGACGCCCGGACGCCTGGGCCCCGTTGAGGCCCCCGCCTCCAGCCCAAGCCCTGGCCCCTGCCCGCGGCGGCAGGGGGGATTCTCCCGCTCCGCTGGTTAGTGGCGGCTGCTCTCGGGYGCCCACATCGCCTGCCCGGCCTCGCGTCTCCTTGCAAAGGCTCTTCTTAATGCATCCGTTCCAATTCAAGTCTCTACTGTATGTTTTATGGCTCGAGGGTTTTGAGCATGCTGCAAAACCACAATTTTGCTTGTGTTTCTGTTTGTTCTTGTTCTTTTTTTTTTCTTCTTCTTCCTTTTTTTTTTCCTTTGGATACACCTGCTGTCCAAACACCGTATACAATCAAAGCAGCTGGATCTCAGGCAAACTTCACCACTCCTCATTGCATCATTGCACATGGTGATAATGTTGCAAAGAGGGAAGTTCAGAGGCGTAAAGTGATTTCTTYGGGGAAAGCAGGTGTGTGGTTGTACAAAATAGGGAGGAAATTCAAATGCAAATCTTGAAAAAAAAMCCATATTACAAACAGTGTTATGGGTAGGACACGTTTCYCACTTCTTCCCCAATTGCTCCTTGTGCTGGAARCATTAAATTCTCATGGATCATGAAWAGAAAAGTCCTATAAATCACAGGGTGAGTGATRTGCTTGGACTGTTCTTGATGATCATAGACAAAACCCTGGTATTTTGGATCACCCTTCATTAATTATTTTCATTAATTTCACTCTTTATAGCTGTATGATCACAAACCATGCTCCGGAATGACCCACTGACGGAGCGCGAGGCCCCCCTGCGCCTCCCCGAGCCGTTCGGGAGGAGTGACGGGGGGCGCGAGGCGACTGCAGCCCCCGCGCCCCAGGCGCTCGCGGGCAGCCCGGGCCCCAGACCTTGTCCGTCGCTTGGCCGACCGTTCTGCAAACTTGGCAGAATYAGTTCCATTTTCCATTTGGTCGTTAAACTTCAGCACGGAGCCTTTCTCCCTTCCAAAATTTTCACGTYATGGAAAGCTGATCCATCATCATCTTTCAGACCCGTTTCCCCCCTTGATTCAACGCCCTCACAAGGATGGTCCACCCYGTATGCAGACACTTGAACCACTTGTATTTAAGGTTTAACCGCAACCTTCCCTTTCTGCTAAAGTCAATGGGGATCCTGCAGCTGCTGGCCATGCATCGGAGCACTGCCCTCCATCCGCAGAGCAGGGCCGGTGTCCCTACACGCTGCTGAGCCTCTTTATAAATGAGGTATTGCACCTGCTGAACACTGGCAGTGTAATGAAAYGGCAGTGGGAAGTACCTGCGCAGCTCGCACCAACGTTTCCCATTGGAGAAAGAGGGAAAAACCCAAGCCTGTTAGGATTATGTTATCATGTATCTCTCGCGGTCTGCAGACAGCAGCCTAATTCCAGGGAAGTCTCTTTCCGAMGGCAATCGAGCCGATCAATCGGCGCTTTTCCGGCAACATCAAACGTTGATGAAATGGCTCTGTSTTAAAAACTGCAAATATGCACGTAAAGATGGGGAGAACAGAAATACAGATGTAAAGAAAAAATCAAAAGGAAAAGAAAAAAAATACTCAGGGAAAAAAAAATCCTGCAGAAGATTGATGTCTGACTGACATCCGCAGCCGAGCCAGCGGAGAGCTGGGCTGTAGCCAACACCGTCTGCAGCYGGAGCAGAAGCGTCCATGGGCGCCGCTGCTCAGGGAAGGCCCCGCACAGGAGCGCAGCTTTCAGCAGTTTTCCTTTCATTTATTCACTTATTTTTTGCTGTGCGTTTCTTTGGCTGTGCGGGGACGGACTCGACCCGTCGTGGCCGCCTCGCCCGGGGCGGGCCCCGAGGTGCAGCGGGCAGAGCGGCCGCGGGTTCGGCGCCGCCGCGGCCGTGGGGCGGCCCGTGTGCGAGCGGGTCGCTGCATGGAGGGAGCGCCCCACACCGGACGGTGCCGCTGCCGGCGCGAGGGCTGTGGGACCGCTGACCTGCTTGGGTCAACCGTGTCGCGGTGCTTCTGAAAGGGTCTTGGGGAGGGTTTTGCGAGGAGGGGCAGGGATCCTGCAGCTGTGGGGGGTTGTAGGTTTTGGGTTTGGTTTGTTTTACAAGTTTCAAAACTCTCTCTGCTTTAAGTGGCCTCAGGTGTTCAGTGGGGATCAATTGGCACTGGCCAAGGARGGTATTTAGGCCCAGGTCTCCCTGCCCTAGGGAAGGCAGCTGGTGCCTGGAGCTCTGGGGAAGGAGGTGCATGGAYCAGCCATTCCCCTTTTGGGGGCAAGGTGAATGTTGTGGTCTCYTCTGAACTGGACCTGGAAGCCAATCGTGCCCAAAGCTCACGGTGAAGGGAGCRCTCTGGAGGATGGAGGTAAAAACCGGTGCTGTCAGGGGATGACGGAGTGAGAGGTAAGACTTTAAGTGGGGGTTAATTTTTATATTGGCTCCCTATCATGGTTATGTTACTTCACTGTGTGTCCCCACTGCTGTATAGTGTCCCAGGGCAGGTCATGATACACTCCAGCCGGACTACGGGATAGGAAGAATGTTGTTTTACTTAAACAACAAGGGCATCTCTCCTCTAGCGGAACCAGGAGCAGGAGACTCTCCAAGACAAAAATAAGATGTCTCAATCTATACTGGCAAATGGGGCAGACGTTCAAAAGGCCGTTGAAAGCTTGGGGAYAGGGCAGTTTGTGCTTGGGGGGGCCTAAGCCACTTAAGCCCATTGCTTAACAAGGCCCAACTGCTTTGGTGCCGAAAGGCAGGGGAGAGGGGGAGGAAAAAATCCAGAAAGCTCCAGCTACACAATGGAGTAGGAGATGAAGTCAAACCTTATATTTAAGGCTTAGGAAMGGGAGCAGCTCAAAGGCTGCTTTTTGCTGGAATCCTCCCTGCCGCCCCAAGCTGAGGGAGGCTGCGACGTGCCCTCGGCCGGGCTGTGGGCGAGTGCAGGGGGTGCCGGCGCTTCCYGTGGGTTTCCCTTTGGAGGGGGCTCGGCCGCGAGCGGGTGAAACCCGGGGCTGCTCCCCACGTGGACCTGGGCCCCGTCGGGGCGAGCCGGAAGGCAGCGCGCTTCATCAGCGCACGGACAAAGCTCCGCTGCCCGTCGCGAGGCCCTGGCTGAGCGGGCGCTGGGAGGGGTGATTCCCGTCGGCCCTTCCGAGCAAGGGAACCGTCTGTTTAACGCTGGTGCGAGCGGGAGGGCGCGATGGGAGAGCCGCCTGCGCGGGCGCCCCCGCCTCCCTCTGCGTTCGCCCCTTCCCGGCTCTCCGGCGTCGCGATTCCCGTGAGCGGGAGCCCGGCGCGGAGCCGGGGGCAGGGCAGCCCCGCGCTGCCGCTCTCCCAGCAGGAGCTGCTCTCCCGCGTGGTTCTGTGATGGAAAACACCGTGGTGCCAGCTTCCGGCTGGGGCCTTCGGAGMCGCCTGCGACGCCAAGGAGCGCAAGTTAATTGCAAATTTATTTCCATGTAGCGACAGGGAGGAAACACTCGGGGCCAGTCTCKCCCAAGGAGAAGGCGGGGAAGGCCTGCTCTGCACTCATTTGATTAACCCAYGCTGTTAATCACTGCCAGGTTCATAAACCTCTATTATAAACTTGTTACTCTRAGGGGTTCTGTAGTTTGGTGAGTGAAAAACAGCTTTAGGGCTTGGATAGGTGAGAGTAGCAAGAAGTGCGGGTGGAAGCACTGAGCCTTTGAAGAGGTGTATAAATAATTAGCAACATATTTCATGTGGTCTCTTTCTTCAAGATATACTGCCAGACCTGGGAGCTTAGCGGAGCATGATGGAAATATAGAAAGGGCCGGGTATTTGTTCCAGTGTGTCTGAATCTGGAAGTCCCTCGGTATCGTGGAGGCCGTTTCCAACGTGTTCAGATGCCCACGTATCCAGAGAGCAGCTCCGGGCTGCTAAACTGCTGCTCCTCAGTGTGGTGCTGCTTCTCCAGAAGGTGTGAGGGTCCGAAAGGCTTCCTGTGCTTCTGCTGCCTTTGGATTTTAGGTCTGTATTTCTGAGCTGCAGGATAGGACACGGGTGAAAACCTGAGATGCTGCTTTAAAAAAATGAAGCAACGAATAGTGACTGACACAGATTTGGAAGATGGAAAAATAGCAGAGAAAATAGGACACTAAGGTAGGGATGCCTGAGCCCTGCGGAACGCCCAGGTCRCCAAAACATTGTTCTTACCAATGAGCAACTAACACAAACTCTTTTAGCTAAGTGTGCCTGGGAGCTAATGGTGTCACGAGRGTTGCAGACACCAAACAGGACAGACTCCACCCCGGCTTGGTTCACTGTCATTCCAGCCATTTCCTTCCTATTTATTTGGCACAAATGTCTGATTTTTAGGGCAATGCTTACGCTCTCCGGGTTTCAAGCATCAGCCACAATCTCTGAGGAAAAGCCCAAACGTGCCCACGGCCCTTCCCTGCTTCGCCCCTGCCTGAGAGCGACGCCGGGCCGTGGGCAGGAGCCCTCGGCCCACGGAGCCGTTCCTGCCGCCGCATGGGCAGGTGCGGGTCCCTCGGCTGGCGCGGCCCCTGCGGAGCCGCGAGCCCAGGCGTCGGCGTCGTGCAGCAGCACGGTGCTCCCCGCCGCCCTCGGCGGTGTCRGTCGGCACCCCCTGTCAGCGGGGCCGGGGCTTCGAGCGGTTTTCTACCAGCCTGAGCAGAATCAAACTCTTGTTCTTCACCTTTCGCTCACAATGTTTTCTGCTGGGCTCTGAAGCCGATGCAAATAGATCGGTGTCAAAAAGGGAACCGTTTAATTTGCTTCCAGTTTGTTTCTCTATTAGGGGTAATTGTGGTCTTAGTGATTAAAATTATGGTCTTGTCACTGCAAAACTCTGGGCTAGTGAGCTTGAGGGTCATGAGCACAGTACATCTCCTCCTTCCTGCATTAGAAATCATGTGTCTCCTGCAGATCTCTTTAAATTACTTAGTATTTTTAATAATAAMTTTATTTCTTTTATGGGTTTGTACTTCAGGAGGCTTGTTCAAGTTTTTTGTCTTAGTCATTAACTACCTTTATCTCTTGTTGGATAAGCGCACAAACAAATTAAGCCCTCGCACTAGTTGTGTGTTTATGTATTGTATATTCTGCAGAGGTCACCCTGTATTTCAGGCTGTAATGTACAGTAGAAATTACAAACTGTGACCAGTATATGGAAGATGATAACATAATCTCTAATTTGCTTGAACTTAACCTGACAACATGTGATCTCGCTGACAAACATTATTCCCCACAACAGAGGAAAAGGAAACAAAAAAAGCTGTTTGCATTGTGTCTGCTATTTGTCTTATAGTGTCCCTTGGAAGTAACTCGTGTCCTACAAGAGTCAGACCGGCTTAGCYGGTGGCCCCCTTGGGTAGGTCTCTGGAGGCAGACAGAGCAGGGAAGGGAGGGGAGCCCATTGAGCGCCTGCCCCGTGGGGGGTCAACGTCGGCCTGTCCAGGTGCTGCTTCGTCCCCGTTTTCCATAAATACGAGTGAAAAGGGCAGCTCTGGGTTACACTGCCTCCGGCAGGACTGCGCATGAAAACAGAGCCGCTTAAAAAGCGAGCTGCGAGGAGGAAGAGGAGGAGGAGGAGGCTGCTTACGGTATTTTAAGCCAAATGCTGCCTTTGACAGGAGGCTTTTTGTAAGGAATGTGAACAGTGGGAATTAACTCGCCCAGCACTTGAAGCAGATTCTGTCTGTAATGAAAAAGAAAACAGACTTGTTTGCCTTAAACCCCGCAACAGCCCGGGAAAGACGTGGGAAGGCGGGAGGGTCTTACTGAAGGCGAGGGAAAGAGGTTCTCSGCTCTAGCACGGGTTGGTGCCTCGTCCCCAGCCTGGTTATCCCTGGTGTCGTTCCGGAGGGGGGTAGAGGCGGGTCTTACAGCCACGGCAGATCTTGTGGGGGAACATGCCACAGCGGCGACCTACCTAACTTCATGTAATCCAAATACTGTTTCTCCTTCTGTACAGGATTCATCCTTATGCAGAAATGCAAGTTCTCTTTGGGCTCCTGAGATTTGAAAACTGTTTTTTTTATGTTCTTCCACAGAGGGTCAAAATGGGCTATTCCAAGGCAGGTGGGGCTCCAAGCTGTAAACTGCTCTGAGAAACCTGGAGCACTCGCTCCTGCTGCGAAATAAGTGAATAGAAAGCTCTCGCTGCTGGTGGCAGCCTCTCRGTAGGATTCTTATCTGCTAGTGCTTACAATCTGACTCCTGGTTTGCCCTCCGTCTGGTGTGTCATTGAGAAGACTGGAGAGCTGTGGGGGTTTCTTCTCCCACCGGCCCTGTTGTCCTCCCTAGGAGCTTGAGCCCCGTGAGGAGGCTGGGAGGAAGCTTGGGCTCCTGGCAGCCTAGGGGTGGATGGGGAGACCTGCTGCCCCCAGGCCTTCTAAAGGCGCCGCCTTTGAAGGCAAAGAGGGACCAGGAYGCTGTAAGACACAGTGAATATGTGAGAGGATTCACAGCAGCCATCTCGGCCTCTCTGCCCCCCTGCAGCGCCCTTGATCTCATGGAGAGTTTGCACAAAGCTCCGTCCCCTTGGAGGAGGGCGAAGGAGAAGGAAAAGCCGTGGCTCGGCTTGGGGTAACATGCCTGGCTTGGGTAAATTCCCTCCAGTTTGGCAACAACTGTCTTGCTTGTTTGTATTTTGTTCGTATCACGCATGCATACTGCTGAAAACAGTGCTTCTCTGGTCACAGAAAGTTTTCAATATTTTCTTTCACTTGCATTTTCCAAGTTGTCTTATAGAAGTAAACCGGTTGTTGGCTGCTGCTGCAAGGGTGGGGGCTTCCACTTCAACCACTGTTTTTTTTTCTGGGTAAGTCTGTACATGGGTTTTTTTTTTCTTTATTAGGCTAACTAAGAAAATAGGGGCTATCTCAAATTGCTGTTAGGGAATTAAATAATTCTTAAATGCTCTGAGGTGTTGATTCTTTGTGTTTCCTGGTGGTAATGGCATTTGCTCTAGCAGTACTGTCTGTGGGGAACTAAGAGGGTTTAAACCAAAGGAGTATATGCCAAAGTATTTTGGCTAGAGAGAGCTCAGTTTAGATCCTGACATGTTACATGGATGTAAAATGAGGCTAATGTAAGTGATATAACTCATTTTATACTTATATCCTTGGTTTGTTTATTACAAAGCAGATTTATGGGTTATTCCTACTTATAGTAAAGAGAAAAGCAGGAATATCTCATGAAAGCATTTAGAGGCAAAAAAACCTATAAGGTTGTGCATGTTYACTGAACTTCTCTGACCTTTTTCTTCTACATGATGAAATTATTAAAATTGACTAAAGGAAAATTAACCAAACTCAAGGTTGTTTCCATGAGAGAGTTTAGGTCTATGTTATCACTTTGGAAAGCAGGGTGGTTTTCCTTTTTCTTTTTTTTCCCTCCTTTCATAGCTGTTGTCTTTGCACTGGTTCGAAGGGTAATTAAACTGAGGACCCATATGGTTACAGTTTCATGGAAAGAATAAACAGACCCTTTTTTAGCAGCTGCTTAACGAGCCACCAGCACAATCAATTAAATTAAYCCCAAGAAATAAAACTTGAAATAAAGATGATATCTGAAATCATTTTTATTCATGGTTAGAGACCATGCAGATTCTTTTGACAAGTACAAAAATCTTATGGGTGATGTTGAAAACTTCAATGTACAAGTGCTAATTCAATCTGAGGAGGAAAAAAACTGTCTTGATAGAATGGTTTCTGTAGAGATATTACTAGAATMGCAAACCCCCAAGCAATACAGAGGCAGCCAGAGTATTGTCTGCTCATTACCTGAATTTTCAAACGCTGAACAACCGTGGGAAGTATGAATATGCAAAGCCTGCACAGCCTGGCCAGCACTCTTCTGTCTTTTTCATGTCTGAATGGAGGAGTYGGTAGCTTGTTGTCACTGCATATGTAATTCTCGTTACCACAGCATAGATTGCATATGATTTCAGGTTGGTTATGGCCCTCTAGGTCAGTGGAACATCAGAAATCAGCCCCTCATCCAGCTGCAGGACCTTAAATACCTGTGTAAGCACCCTGTCGAAACCAGGGCTGTAACTTTATCCACTCTGTCTTTACAGCCCTCATAAGAGGAAATGAAGAGTGGACCTTATAGAGGCAGTGCAAAAGCTCATGGTTTATGGAAGAGTAAGAAATGGCTTATGGAGACTAAAATGCTAAAACGGGATAAGACCCTTGTCCTGACTGGGAAGTGACATTGGAGGGTGTTCAAGGAATCTGCCCTGAAGAGTGAGGGTGCCAAGCAGTCCTTGCTATGTGGAAGAAACCCCACTGGAAAGAAGGTCCTGGAGAGGCTGTTGGGGACTGCACAAGGGAATGGGCTGAATTTCCATCCCCAGGGATGGAAACAGCCCTGCCGGGGTGTGGGATGTGCTGCAGCCTCAGGCTGACAGCAGCATCGGTCTGCATGTCTCAGTTCTGGGTTAGGTGCTGTAAGCCCTTATTTGCTTAAACAGTCTATTTCAGGGAATGTTGATATCATTTCATTATAAGCAATATATCAGTCCAGGTGTTCAGCTGCGAATAGGAGATAATCTGCCTYGTGCCATAGGGTTGCTGCCATTGCCAATGACACCTGACTTGTGCACCCTGTTCCCCAAGCAGCACYAGTTTCTCATGGGCAAAAGAGGTAAAGGTGTTTCTGCAGGCCTTGTGTTTGCTGCTGAGGGCTCCAGCTTGGACACCTGGTCCTGGGCAAGACGGTGAAGATTATAAGAGACTTTGAGCGGGGGTGGAGGGAAAGAAATAAAATAAAAACAACTGCCATAAGCAAATGCGGATACTGGCCTTTGCAAGTTAAGGCTGACAGGGCAGCAGCAAATTTTGAAGCTAGATGATTTTTCCCAAAACAATGGGGAAAATGTACCAAGTTGAGCCTCTGTTTTCAAAGGACAGCACATATGAAGCTTTTGTTCTACACAGAGTGCTGGTGCTGCTGGGACAGCCACCTCTGTTAYTTGTGTCCTCAACCAGGGCAAGTAGGCAACACGGTCTAGGTGATGACAAACCTAACAAGGCTGCAAGCCAAGAGATGACACYGCTTGTGTTTGCCCTGGGCTCCCAAAGTCCTATTCCTTTGTGCCCTTAGATAGGGGAACTTGCTCTTTGGCTACTTTCAGTTCAGCCCAAGTGYCCGTGTTTGGGTTTCCCATGAAAACCAGGCAGCTGGAAACGTTTCGGTCTTTGGTGTGTGCTATGGTGGTGGCAGTGGTAGGATGTGCCCCGTGGATGTGGTTGTGCTTGGAAAAGAGATTCCCTGAGGTGCTGCTCGCTTCCTGTGACTCCCTCACAAATTTCCTCCATGTTAATATTCTGTCCCACAGATGCGCACCCTGGAATCGCTCCGGGGTCGTTTGGCTGCCCTTGCTCGAGGCAGTCGGCAAAGGGGGGGTGTCAGTGAAGCCTTGTGGTGCCCGCGGCCGCGCGCTGGGTGACGCGTGCGTGGTGACGCTGCTCGGTGGCCACTCGCTGCCTGCACAAGGTGGCTGCGCGCCCTGTTTTGGAGCCTGGCAAGGGAATTGGAAATGCAGGCCGGTCTCYGGGAACACTTTACTTACTGTTTTAATAAACTTTTGTTTATGCCTAGAGGTGCCATTAAATTACCAGCCAGACATTAATATAGAGTACACAGGGGACGGTGTGTATAAGCAGCGATTATTGCTGTGTGGCTGCGAGGAGCTCGCTGCGTGCGCAGATCGCTGCCGGACAGGAGCCGGAACACGAGTACCTGTCTGCAGGAGCCGTCTGTGCTGCTGGAGCACAGGCTGGGCCCCCTGCCTGGCCGGGCTCACGGGACAGCTGTGTTGTTTTGTTTAAAGGGGGCCTAGAAAGGGCTYGCTGAAGGGAACGGGGTCTGTAGAAGCAGCTCCTCTCTCTTGGGGAGCAGTGGAAGGTGAGCAGGTGGTGTGAGCGACCCTAGGGCTGATGGCGCTAAGCGTTTCTCAGCAAAAGATCACTCGGGACCCCTTTGAGCAGGGAAGGTTTTTATATCGACACCAGCTTTGCTGGCTGGCGCTGAGCACGGCTGGGAATGGGTGTCTCGGAGCAAAACTTGTTTCTGTGCCGCTGCCTCCACAGCGAGCGGGTAACCGGAGGGAGCTGAGGCTGCAAGGACGACCGGGAATAGGCGTGGGCCGTAGACAGCAAATGGGAAAGTGTCTGGTTGAATAACGGCTTGGAATGGGGGGGGAAACAGCCGTGCTTTTTGCTGCATGCCTTGAGCTTGCACACTTGCACACAACAAGTACAACTTCAAGTATGGAACTGCAGGAGTGTTTTAATCTAGAAGGAAGAATATTCAAAATCCCTCCAGCTTCTGCAGAAATGTATGCCAATTAATTCGGAGCTGGGATTTTCCTTTGCATTTGATCTCCTTGTGAATGTACCACCAGGAGAGCTTCCTGTGAGGGAAGCAGAGAGCTGCTCTTAGGGAAAAGGCGCCACTGCAGCCACCCCTTTGCGGTGGCATCGAGGCACACGACTGCTTAACGCGCCTCCTAGGAAGGAGAGAGAGAAGCCCTGGGAAGGGCTTCTATTGCTGGGCAAGGCTTTATTTTCCAGCAGATCCAGAGTAACCAGACCCTTTTCTTCCACGTGTCTTCTCAGTCCCTGCTGTTCCTGGTGGTTCCATGGTTCCTGCAGTCCTGCTTGCCTGTCCAGGGGTAGTCGAGCTGGCCAAGTGAGTGCTGATGGAGAGGCGGCGTTGCCCTTTGGCTGGTGGGCAGCAGGAGGGGACGTGAATCTGCAGAGGAAGGGGAACAGCATCTAGGTGGACTCAGAGGGAAAAGTGTTCCCGTCAGCCCTCTCCTCCACAGCACTGCCCCCCTAGGGAGGGCATGGACCTCCCAAAGCATTCTCTGGCATCAGCTTTGCTGTTTAACCCTCAACCTCTGCTCCCTCACCYTCCATCCCTGCTTAAATAGGTGGTTTGGGATGGATGTTTCTGGGATGGTGTCTGCATGCAACTCTTTCATCGCACAGTCCATCACGCTTCCCCATTTGGATGTGACTACTGACAAAACGGGAGTTGGTTTTGTTGTATCTCACAGTTTAGGGCACAGTTGGCCTGTCTGTTTCTGCATCTCTTGTCTCTCACTTATGTTGTTTGTTAGCAGTACACAAGCGTGTCCTCTGCTTTAGTTCAGCTTTGTTCCTTTGTCCTCATGTGATACCGTTACAGGCACAAAGTGTCCCAGTTTTTTTAAACATTTCATCATTTATTAATGCAGTAGATCATGGGATGAAGAGTTGTCGGCATCTTTCCTTCCCCTCCCATATTGACAGGTATAATAGTTGTAAAGAGGTTGATTTGTTACTAAACTTTAAAATGATCTTATCTTCCTAGTTGTGTGTTTTCCCCTCATGACTTAGCAAATAACCCATAGGTTATCTCTCTCCCTGACTCTTCTCTCTCTTTTCCTTTCTTTTTGCATGTGAGGTGAGTTTCGCAGTACTGCAAATGAACCCAGGCCCCTTCCCTGGCCTGGAAGCTGTAAAACTCTATCGTTTTCTTGAAGCCCTTAAAACCTTTGGTAACACCAAAAACAAAAGGGGTTCTGGAACATGACAGGCATGGGCCCCACTCTTCCACCCAGCTAAGGGAGCATGGCCTTTCCTTCCTCTTGGACAGGCTCTGTTGCTCCGGCTCCCTTTGGGAAGGAAAGTCCCTTTTGTCATATGGGCCCTGATGCTGGTGGCTGCCGCTTCAGGCCTGAAGCCTCCCACCAGTTTTTCTGTTTTTCTCATGGGTGCTTCCTCCAAACGTGACCTTTGGGATGGGTGTTGCAGGGCAGGCACACTTGCTGTCCTCCTGCTCGCTCTGGATTGGGCTGTCTTCCTGTTGGGAGCAGCTCATCGCACTGGACTTATGAGAAGTTTGTGTGTGCCCGTGGCAGCTCCTCCCTCTGTAAAGCTGTAGGTTTATTACTGTGCAAATACAGCCTGCAGTTTATCTCAAGCACAGAATTGCTATGACAATTTCTTCACAGAGTGGTACTTCTGKGAAGAATTGCAAAACCTGAAGTTTCTCTGTGATGCATCCCAGGCTTCTCAGCATGCTCTCCTGGAGGTCTAGGAGGAGAAGGCAAGAGGACTATGCGAGTCGGGGAGTAGTAAGTCAGCAATTTATGTCTTTTGTAAGAAGCAGCAGGTTGTAGCAAAGGCATCAGTAAAMCCCTATTTGTTGCATTTTAAGCTTTCTTCTTAAAGCACAAGATTACTGCATGAAAGTTTCACTTTGGGCTCAACCAAAAGAAATGTTACTTGTTTGTTGCATACATAAATACACAAGAGGATCCTTTATTACAGGTAAAAACATAAATTACGTGTTTTAATCTCTGGTGGAAACAAAACAACACATACTATGGAAAAAAAAATCATGAAATCTCTTATCTTACAGCTTTTATTTAGAAAAGTACGCTGTCCAGAGCAGCGCTTCATGTACCTGAGTCCAGTAGGCAGTAGCAAGTCCTGCAACTGGCCATACACGAGCACTCTCAGCCGCTCTATAATACGCAGCAGGAAAAAGGAAATGATTMATTTCAGATGTCTGAAGTGGTATCAGCACCCAGGCCAAGGCAGATAAAGTAATGGARTTCACAGCTCTTAAAGTAAAAATGRGTAATATGAGTGGTATAACAATCTTCTCAATGCTGAGAAAGTCTGAGATCGTGGCACTAAGTGCTTGGGAGAAATATAAATGTGTTGTAAACTGTCTCCTATATATTTCCACTTTTCCTCCTCAACTTTCCTATTTATAATTAACACCCCTCTTTATCTTGTTCATTTTGAACATCTTTGTTCTTTTCAGGCTAAATTATTTAAAACTATCYCTTCCTCTCGTTTAAGATCCCTTTATCTTGCTATCCCCTCTCCTTTATATTAAAATTTCTCCTGTCTAAGGGCATAATGAGATGACATATACTACCACAGAACTTAAAATTCTCAGCACGTTCCCTAAAATAACTTAACAGGGTAGTTATTTGGAAGTGTGAAGTACATTGCTCAGATGAGAGACTGAGTGTGCAAAAGAAAGAGGCTCCACATGGCACAAAAAGGAGTCAACTTCCAGCCGTGGGTTGCTCAAAACTGCTCACACTGAGTGTTCATAAGGAGAAATCTAGAAATGTGAATCCACATTTCATCTTTGCAGTCATGAAAACTGGTTTCTGTTCATCRGTACTAAACAGTCCTGGGGATATTGCCAGGCTAAGTGTGAGCAGTGAAAATTTAGTGTCGCTTAGCTAGGCTTGTCTTGAAACTTTTATATTACACTGAAGGGATCATGAGCTCCTGTAGAGACAGAAAGGCATTGTGAAGCTCCAAGGTATGATTGTGGTTTTTTTCCTGAAACAAACTGAAAAAAAAAAATGGCTATAGGAAATCTGAGACCTGATAAATCTTCATGCTTGATGTGCATCTGAGCCACAGCTAAATGCATCCTGAAGTTGCTCTGTAGCATGCATGCCAGGGTGAATACATATACCAGATCATTCTGGGATCATGTTGATTCCCACTAGTTGACTAGGATACACACAGTGTCCGTGTGGGAACCTGGTGAGGAAAATGAAGTAGCATGAGATAGTTTAGGGTGACAGACACTGAATTATCCTCTCTGACACTGAACAATCATCTCAATATGGTGACAGATTGTGTTACAACAATAGTGATCTTGTCTKGCAAATGATCTTGAGAGTCCTTCTGGTTATACAGTGTTTTCTTAGGATTTTCTTGCTTTTTGTTCTGCTCAGGCARGGTAGGGCTTATGTAGAGCTTCTTATTTAAATGTGGTGACAATTTTGTGTCATCTCAGATCTGTGTGCTTATGCTAGTATTTGAAAAAACTGCTGAAATAAATTTAAGTCTTTCAATACACAGCTAAGGATACTTCCTTGATATCTGAAAGATCATAGAAGGTAACAAGCACATGAATCCTTATGTTTTGTAACTCATTTGGCAGAAGACTTTTATTCCGAAGTTCAKACCTTTTGGAAGCAATTTTCCAGGCAGAGCATCCCCCAGATGAAAGGGAGCCTTGCAAAATCTGATCTGCTTTAGCGAGTAGGGACAGAAGGTAACCTTCTTCTGCAATTTCTGCTGACCATCAGCAAAGCTGCCATGCCAAACCATCAGCACTTTTTTCCTTAACTCTTCTGAATCTAATACTCAAGATAGCTCATTTTTCTCTGGAGATAAGAAGCAGTCTTGGGACAGTGCACTGAGAAACCCTCTGGAGACAAAAATTACAAAAATCTTCCAGAACCTTGAAGAAAACCCAAGGTTTCCAGCTTTTGCCACTTGGCTTTGAGTATCTGAGGCAGCAGGACAACGTGCACGTGCTGCGTCCCTGGGGTAGTCCTGCCCCTGCTGCTTACACCTGTGGCCAGCTAGCCTGAGTAGCTCCAGCAGTGGAGGTCTGTGCTCTGAATTCAGAGATAYGAGTTGCTGTGGTGGCTCTGTGAATACTAGTGTTGTGGGCATGAGCATGCCAAAGGCGAGAAAAGCAAGAGCTATGAAATCTCTATAGAAACTTAATCTGCTCCTGRTTGCTCCCCTGTGCATTGTGGCAGCCTCATGTTATGTGATCCCAGARCAGTTTTCCAAAGGAGATCTCTCACCCTCCGTGGACAGATTGGCTAGTGCTTGGCTCATGGTCCAGGCACTAGTTTACACTCTCGGGCACACRCTTACCATACGCTGGTTCAATATCCTCTAAGTGGCTTCATGCTCACATTTACAGTACCACATTTGAAAGTTCCTTGAGAGACATAATTTGATTTTCTATGGTTCCCATCATGAAGATGTCTGAATGCTTCACAAATATTAACTAGGTCATTTTTTTTCTCCAGATATTCCAGAACAAAAAGCAATWCTTATTTTATAGAGTCTTACCTAAGCTAAAGGAAAAGAGGAGTAAATAACGGTTGTTCTGTTTGGATGGCAGTTTGGGGATAGGTAAAAACTCTCCAGAGGTCTCTGCAGCTTTAGCTCTCCCTGTGTTCATGTCATGGTTTGTGTCTGCAGCAGGTGCGCTAGAAACTCTCAGTTGTGAAGAATTCACTTGCAAAGAGTGAGGCTAAAAGGACGGGGTTGTGTTGCATAAAAATGGGGACCCCAAAGCAGGGAGAGGCTGAACATTGATCCGCAAAACTGAATTTCACTGCTTGACCAAGCACTCTCTCCATCTGCCCCTTACAGCCAACAGGCTGCAGCTCCCACAGCAACTGACAATGTGGCAGCTTTCCTCTGTAAAACATAACTACTTCTAACTCCTGAATGGTTAATTTTGGCCTCAATAGGTGGATATTTAGCTTTTTTGGTGACAGTGATGGTCGTTTCCTGAATTACTCTGAAGCCATTGGTTCCTTTTTGCCTTGCGGGTGCAGAGCAAGGTTGCCGTTCTATGCAGTGTAACAAGCTGGTGGGGCAGGGGGACGAGGCCTCGTCCCTCTCTAGGGCCTGTGGTTCAGTAAAACAGCCCAGGAACCTGTGGGCAGCAGCCTCTTCGGCTCTGCCGCTGTGGTCGGATCAGAATATGTCCATTCTCGCAGCGAGCAGTTACGAGGAATCATAAGAACTCTCATCTAAAAGATAGGGTGGACTAAATAAAAAAATCCACAAACATGTAGTTGAACTCAAGCCATCTCACCTGTGAATGAGTGTCTGTGCAAGGGTTAGTTAATTTAAAGGATAAATCCCCTTTATTCCCCATCCCCTCTAACTTTACATCTTACCTGGTTGAATCCTATGCTCGGGCTAATCTCTGCTTGCTTGGGAAGAGCTCTGTTGCACACCTAGCTCTTTTCAAAATAGCCGACCTGTAGCACTTGAGCAGGCAAGTAGAGTAACATTTTGCAATTTGGCACTAGTGTATCCAAGAGGAGGAGGACTAATGTGTATCTCAGTAGATTGTAGTCAAGCACTACTTTAAAGTTGTTACTGTTGCACATTTGGCATCCCTGTTTGAGAAGACACATTCCTTCTGTACTYGAAAAATTCGTCTCTGATGTATACACTTTTACTCAAGTGTCCCTCACAGGGCACACAACAATACCTGCTTCCTTAAGGAGCTGAGCTTTGAGCTGTAAACCTTCATTTACTCGGTAGTAGAGAGCAGAATGTGTGTGGCACAGCTATTCTTTGCAGCCATGGAGACTGTGAAAGATAAACTCACCCAAACATTCAGAAGTTGCACAGTAGGCTTGTTGTGTGCTTAAAATATCTCAGAGAAAGGCACYCCTGGCCATAGAGGTGTGAGCAGCTGCGATGATGAAATGTTTTATACTTTACCATTTCCTTGTTAATGTGATTGAGAGCGAGGGGTCAYGGCCAGCCAGAGACCGGACTAATGAATCCATCAAGGGAGCCATGACAAGAGAGGAATAGAAAATCCAGAGTGCGGCTTCAGCATCAGAACCAGATTCTTACGGTGCTGGTTTAATGGACACACATCCAGACTCCGCATCTTGCACGCCAGGAGTTGTACCGCGCTTGGGAGCAGGCCAGGTCAGCAGGCACGCATACGTAGTGGAGGAGAAGTTAGGAAAGACTAAGCTCTCTTTAGGCGTTTCTTCTCCTGGGGGCAGCACAGGCTGCAGCGCCCTGGCTCCCCCTCACACCAATAAAGTGCTGTGTGGCAAAACCMAAGGCACTCACGGCAAATCTGCCGCTATTCAGCACTGCCATACACTAATTAGCAACATATTTTTAATAACCTGATATGTAAGTAATGTCCACAGGAATAAAATAAGGACTGGATTTGGACACTGGGGGCTGAGGCAAAGCCCAGCCCCTGGGCTGCTAAAGCCCCTCGCCGGCACTGCCACGTCAGGAGAATCCTCGGCGAGCGGAGCTGGCACGGCGAGGGGAGCTGGCACCGCGCGTGGTGCCGTGCGTGGTGCCGCACCGGCCCCGACGGGCAGCACGGAGCGAGGCCGTTCGTTCGTCCATTAACCCCTATAATCCGGTGCGTTTCACACGCACGCCCCGCTCCCGCCGCAGGAGCGCGGGCGGCTGCCGCGAGGCGCCGCTCCGGCCGTCCACCCAGCGGGGCGGGAGCAGCCGGCCCCAGGGGCGGCCCCAGCGCCTGGCCCAACGGCCGCAACGGCCGCCGCGCGCCGCCCTCGCGCGCGTCAAGGGCCGGGCGTCRCCGCCGCGCTGTAATGATCCGAAAAAGTGCGCAGTTTGGGGCGGCGCAGCTCGGCCTCACGGCACCCGCCACCGCCCCCACGGCCACGCGGCTGAGGGGACTGCGCTGTCCGCCGCGCGCYTCGGCCCGTCTGGTGGCTCCGCCGCCGCCCCCGAGGGCCTGCCGGGGCCGCCCGAGCTCCTCACCGGGAGTCCCGCGCGGGGTGGCGGCAGCTGCTGCTGCTAGCGGGGCGGGGCGAGTAAGCGCCGCCGTGGCGGCGGGCGCGGATTTTGCGCGTCTATTAGGAGGTGCGTGGTAGCGATGGCGGCCGTCGGCGAGACTTTCCGTGTCAGCGGCAGCGGCCGCTCGTGGCGGCGGGCGCGGCCGCCCCGGCGCGGAGCCGCGCGGCGGCGGCAGGAGCGGCGGGGCGCGCGCCATGGGGCTGCCCGAGCGGCTGCGCAAGGACTGGTTCATCCTGGGCATCGTGCTGGCCATCGCCGCGGCGCGCCTCGAGCCCGCCGTGGGCGTCAAAGGCGGTGAGTGCGCCCGGCGCCGCGCCGCGCTCCGCGGGGGGCGGCCGTTGSTCYGCGGGGGGCGGCCGTTGGTCTGCGAGGGGCTCCTCCGGCTGGAGGCGGCGGGAGGTGCGGGGGCCTGCGCTGCCTGGCCGGGGGAACTTTGCGAGTGGAACCGCGGGCGGGGGCCGGGCAGGCCGGAGCTGCCGGCGCCTTCCGCGCCGCGTAGCCGCCCGCTGCTCTTCGCGGGGACTCGTGTCAGGCTGGGTCCCTGTGTGCGTCTCTGATGGGCGCCGTGCAAGTGTCCGGACTGTGTCCTCTGGMTCGCGGTGGATGGAGCGTAGTGCGGGCTGAGTGACCCGCTTTGAAGGCGCTCCTCTGAACTAGGCGGGGAGTTCAGCAACTCTCCGAGAGGGGTGAACTCAGCGGCGTTCCCTCTGTGGATCGCGTCCATCTGCGGTGCTTCCCGGAGACGCAGCTTAAAGCAGACTGCGTTAAAGGCATTATCAGGTGCTGGGTGTAAACCGGGTGGTTTCTTTGTTTTACAGTAATACATTCATCTTTCTAAAAAAAAAAAAAAATAATTCTTTTTTGATTCCTCTTTAGCTCTGTGTGAAAATTTGGGGAAACAGTGAAAATGACTGTATGCAATATGAGGTCAAAAACATGAAGTAAGCAAGTTATGAGAAAGATCCATCATCTACTACTGAATTTTACATTTGTAATAACAAGTTGACAAAATACCCAGCAGTATTTTAAAATAAACAGCAAATTCGGAAGAAAAGATGCAGCAATATTTGCTGCTTTTTCTTTTTCCACTCCAGTTATCCCACACTTTTCAAACCCAAACAAAAACTTTTACAGTTGTAAGAAGCAAACTTTTATAGTCTTTTTTTCTTTCATGTTTGATCTGTGAAGCTTTAAGAAAAGGAGTGTAAAATACTTGCCTTTTCCTCTAAAATACTTTTCCTCAAAAAGCAGAGTTMTTTTAGCAATTTTGTGTTATGGGAGGGGAAGGAAGACTCTGCCTGTGCTTTTACATGTGTAGTTGTTTTGCTTGTTTTTTTTCTTAGCTGAAGTTTGAGAGTAGTCAGTTTTACTCTGAGGAGCCAACTTGTTTTTTTCTCTTTAGGTTCTGGAAAAAAAAAAAAACCCAAAGGGACTTTAAAAAATGGTTCTGAACACTTGCTGTAGCAGCTCAGGCTCCAGTGCTTCATGGAGTTCAGGGTAGGCAAACTGCAGCTGTGTGAGGATCCTTTCTAACACCTGGAGCTTCTAGGCCCGTATGTTTAGCACACCTTAGAGACCACTTTAATTCTATAACATCCACCAGTTTGTCCCTTTTGTTTTGATTGCCAAACTCATTGTGACCAGTGTAATGAGAGGTCTCTTAAGCTAAAATAATGTTAGGCCTTTATTTGGCATTGTTCCTGGGACAAGTTGCAAAAGCACGCAAGCATTGCTTAAACTCACAAGTGCATGTTTCCCATATCAATATCTCATTCCTGAACCTGTGCTATTCCCTAGCCATTTTTAAAACCGGAAAGAAGAGTTTTGAAAACAAGGGAAGGGAGAAGTACCAGCATGTGGAAAAAAACCCCTTAAAGTTCATAATCTTCCAATTGACAAAAGTCACATGCTGCAGTTTGCAGGGCTTTACTGAATGATCCAACCCATTCCAGTGGAACAGTGTGCCACAAATAACAAAGATTTGTGCCATTGCTACCACTTCTGGGGTGAAAGTCAAGCCCTTTTTTGTGTGTGTGTGTTTTTTTTTTTTTTTTTTTCCTCCTTCTATTTGATGAGTGAGTCTGTTTAGTGTGTTTAGTTTGTTTGTGAAACTAGTGTTCCCATTCAGTCTCTTGTAGAAAAGTTGAAGCATATCTGTGTGTGTGGTAGCAGTACCCTGTGGCGCATGCCAGTGTGAATACTGTAGTGCCTGAGTTCTCCCCCTGTGCAAGAGCTCAGAGAAAACCATGTGATAGAAAAGTTGGATCCTAGAAGAATCATTAACTTAGACTAACTAGCCTATAGAATGTCTGACTAATGTGTGGGCTCCCATGCACACACACATAGAGTGCTTCTCTAACTTTTTTTCTTTTTCCTCTCGATTGATCATTCAATTACTATGCCATAGAACTGTGAAGCTAGCTATGTGTTTTGTTGCTTTAACTTTGGAAACCTGACTTTTACAGAGCACTTCATATAGGGTTTTTWAAATTATTATTATTTTGTATTTGCATTTAGTTTGTCTCACTAGTGCATCTCCTTAGTGTGGGGTTTAGGGTTTCATCAACAAAGCCTTCTCTGAGAGCAGGAGCAGGTTTACATGACTCTAGGTGCAAATTTGAGTAGATTCAGTGTTTAATCAAATCTATCTAAGTTAGAGATTGTTGACCTTGATGCTGTGTGACTGTCAATGCATCATTCATCTAGTAGAGAAGAAAGGAGCTTCTCTTCTGGAGCACCTGGTAAAGGCTGGTCTGTTCGCTGCTGCAGTTTTGCCCACGGTAACTTATTGTCACTAAATCAAATATTAATCAGCAAAATGAAGTTGCAATTTAAATTGTCTCACTTGCAGATTTCAGATGTTTGTTTGGGCCTAAGTACACTCTTAATATTTTCTTTCAATAAAATATCTGTTTGAATGGTTGTAAAACATGAATATATACTTTTGAAATTTGACAGCCTCTAAAAGTGGAGAGTATTAAGGACATTTATTATTTTTATAGATGTGTAAGATGTATTTGAGTTTTAACGTCCTTGAAAAAGGTATATAAATATATACAAGCATAAGCTTTTAATGTAGTAGAACCTTTGGGGGTGCAAGCATCTGCCCACATCTGCCCACATGGATCTTGCTGCAGTAGGGTGCCTGGAAGGTATTACGCTGGGGCTCTCACAAACTGTTCCACTGCYGTATTGCTGTGGGGGCATTATGCGGAGTTTTATCCCTGAAGAATTCTGTGCAAGGTGCAGTTTGGTTTAAGCAACCGGACAGGTGTGTGTACTAGGAGAGTGGGGAGGAGGGAGARGTAATATTGTGAGTGATGTAGATGCCTCTGTGGAGAGAGCAGCTGCTATTTTCATTTGAGCATTTGCTTTGGGTTTGACTGATGTTGTGGGGTTACCCTGAAGAGGGAGGAAACCTCTGGAAACTTTCGCTTTTTGGCATTTATGGAATTACACTTGTAGTTCCTTATGGCCTGTAATTGTGTATGTCTAATCTTTATGGCATCATACTTCTCTTTCCACTTACTGCTTTGTTTTAATTTAAAAATAAATCACACTAATTTCTATAACTTAATAGTAAACCCTACTATTCTAAAGTAAACTGTAATGATCAGATTTTTTTTCTAGATACTCTTCTAAATATTCTCATTTACTTAGATATAGTATATGCATATCATTATCATTTTAACTGTAGTTCACTTTATTTTTGTGTCTCTATTTTTTTTAGGACCCTTGAAACCAGAAATTACCATAACTTACATTGCTGTTTCAGCTATATTCTTTAACAGTGGACTCTCATTAAAAACCGAGGTATTGTAATCTCTAATTGCTTCATTCTTGGTTTTTTTTTTTTTTTACAAGTCTTGTGTTGCTTTTGATCAGATTTGAATGCAGTTGGAATGTTTAATTGCTAAGCTGTTGTAAGAATAGCTAATTAAAAAAAAAAATCAAAATTTGACTTTTATAGAGTAATCTCATTTATTTCAGGAAAAAAGACTTGATGAGGCAGTGGAGGCATTGAGGAGAGTGTCAGGGAAGTTCACTCATCCACAGRGCAGTGTACACCTCCTCTGTGCGTTGGTTTCTGTGATGTTGTCCAGTTGCTCAGTTTAGATCCAAACTAGAAAACTGTGTGGATCTAGAATGGAACTTCATAGGGAACTAGGTAGAGAAGCTAAATGGAGTGTCCATGCATCTGGAAGGCACCAAGAGAAGCTGTGAGATCTCAATGTCTCTCTTAGGAATCCTGGCCAGCGTGTTCCCTAAGTAAGCCTGCTGATGGAGTTCTAAGCTCTAGTGACCTTATCACATTGAGTAGGCCCAGGATAGCAGCTAGTATCCTTAAAAAAAAAAAAAAAAGGATTATTCTGTAAATTCAAAGCTGGTACGACTTGTACAAAATCTTAGCAGACTTTTCTCTTGCTCTTTTAAATTTGTACTTACAGCTTTATCTGTTGTGAAAATGCATGTTCAGAAAATTACGTGTTAACATCCATTTTAAAAGCATTTTACAAAATAAAAGTTTTCAGGGAGAGCTAATTTGTGCACACCCTGTCATGTTTTCAAAACTAAGGATGACTGTGGAGCTTCTATTTCTATAAGAACTGTTTGTGACTAGGAGTTATAAGAACATTTGACTGCACCTAACTCTGATGCCTTTTCAGTTTTTGGCGACTGGTTAGCTTACTTCTTTTTTTAAACAAAAATCCTACTGTAGACCTGAAGAAATTACGCAATGTACTTTAGCTATACATTTAAATGAGGAATCTGGCAAACCACTGAAAACACTATTGCTCTGTCTATGTGTTTGCCAGAGGAGTCCAGCTGTGACTGTCTTAGTGTGAATGGGAGGTAACAGGGGCTTACACTGATCAGAGAGAAACTCTCCAGAACTTTCTAAAGAGTCTAAAATACTGAAGAAGACAAAGTAATCTGTCTCCACACTTGATATGGAGAAACTGAGTCATAATTGGCATAATCGCTGAGATTCCTGCTCTTTTTTAGGATTCTAGTGACTGAGATATTTTGAGACAAGGCACTTGTAGAGTGCTTAAGTGGGTAAAAGCTGTTTGCATTAATGTATGACGTTCAGTTTAAGGAATCAGTATTGTGTGTTTGTGTGTGTACTGAAAGTACCCTGCCTGAGAATTTTCTTTAAAAAGCAAACAACCCCTTCCCCTTCAAGTTTGATTCATTCAATTATAAAAGAGCTGAATGTTGCGGTGATTTCTTCATCAAACCGAGTCAAGAGTCAAGATATTAGTTTGAAGTCTTTGTTTTGTGTTACTTTAAGAATCAAATTTGAACAGGTACGCAGTTTTTCCTGGCAGTTTTTTTTCCCCAAACTCATATTTGGGAGGTAATTTTAATAAAAGAAATAACGATAAGGGCTTGGTGCCTAATTGCTTATACTTCCATATGATCCTTGATCACCTCTCTAGAGTGCTTTTCTTTTGATGAAAGCCACTGTGGAACAACAAAATTTTATTTGTTTTTTTCAGTGTCCAACTGCATTTTGGACATTATTTCTCTATGTTTGGTGACTTGGCTTGATGTTAGTTTCTTCGCTCTTCTTCAACAATCTAATTTCTTTCTATATGTGAGCTCTCTCATTGGCAACTCTGACATCCAGTAATATTTATAAGGTTTCCTATTACAATAAATAATCAAAATCTGCTTTGTTGCTTTATTTGCTATACTTTCATTGAGGAAAGCAAAACGAAACAAACTGCCTGGGTGATGACTACTTGTAACAAAGATCTCTTTCTGCTGGTATAAAAAGGAATTGCACTTTATAGCTCTCCTTAGACTAAGAAAAGTTTAAATCACATAGACACTGCAGATTCCTGTTTTTCTTTTCATTAGCAGTCAATAAAGTAAAGAGTAAATCAGTATAGCTAACACAGATGTTGAAACAATGCCACAGTTTTAAGGCTATCTGCTGAAAAACTACTGTTAAGAACTACGATAGTATTGAGGAGGTKGACAATTGATTTGGAGAAAAACTTGGGGAACACAGAGYCTTTATGTTGTCTGGATGTACATAGCTATTAAAGAAGAAAACGGATGATCCCTAAAGGTGCCTTTTTGACATATGTTTTCTTTGTGTTATGAAGATGATCCTAGTTTTAAAGTACAAACATGATCGTTCTTCAGCTGTTATGAATGAAACTTCCTCTCTCCTTTGTCTCTTGCAGGAGCTGACAAGTGCTTTGATGCATGTGAAACTACACATTTTTGTCCAGATTTTTACACTTGTGTTCTTCCCAACAGCAATCTGGCTCTTTCTTCAGCTATTATCAATCACACCTATAAATGAATGGCTTTTAAAAGGGTATGTTTAAATATAATGGTTTGAAATATATTTGTAACTATATTTTTAATAGGCTACTCATCCTGCAATGTGTGTTTTATGAATTGCATTGTGAGCAGGTTTTGTTTTTTTATTTTTGTGCCTCAGTGCTTTGCTGGTGAAAACACAGTACACGCAAGGTTGTGCTTTCAGTGACTTGGTTCAGTTAGTTACACAGGGAGCTTGCAACAGGTCTGCTTTCTATTTCACAATAGGCAGCTGCTGTGCTACATCTTGAGGAAGATGAGGGAAAAGAAAATGTTTGCTGAAGAGAAACACATGCCCATGAATACATACTATGTATTCATAGTAGAAACAGGCGTTCTGCCAAGTGTAAGGCTGTCCAAAAGAGATTATGGAATCTGAGATGAAAATCAGCCAGAAGTTAGCACTATTTTGATTACCGGTATCAGTGCAACAAGTAAGTAATGCAGTGAAACAGTGTTCACTTGCATTTGGTGATTCGTAATAAAGGTTATTATTTATCAAGTAAAACCATTGCGTTTTTTTTCTTTCTTTCTTCTTCTCAACCAAAACATGAGTGATCTTGAATTCCTCCTAATCCATAACATTCTCTTCCTGAAGTATGAAGCTCMAGGAATTGTGATGATTTTAATTCCTTACACCATTTCTTATTCCTCTTGTCTTGGTGCCTGTTATGTCACTCTGRTTCTTTGATATTAAGGGGCACATCTGCAGTTATGTGTGCAGGTAGATGTGTTTATGTATATACATACATATGAAACTACATACATGAGTGACAAATACATGTTATGGTGACTCAGCATTCTAAAATGGCCTTTTTTTTCCCTTTATGGAGGAGTATCGGTGTTTTACTTGTGAACTAACAAACTTCTATGTACTTTAAGCAATCTTGTAGGCACTTATTCCTTGAGTACTGTTTCTAGTCTGGCCATGTTTCATCTTTTTTATTGTAATGTTGTCTTTATTCAAGGAATGGTCCAATATGACCATTTAATAACTCATACTAAAGTAGAAAATGTTCACATTTTCTCACATGTCCATATATAGGTACACAAAAATGGAACAAAAAGAAGAGGAACTGCCTGTGCATCATACTCTGTCTCATTGGAATCTCACTTAAGTGCCCCTACAATTGTTGTTGTTATTYCCTCAAAACACTGAAGTATCCTACTGGGGACATGGAGTGATAACGTAGAGTTTAGAGATGCTTTCTCTTCATCACGTGTATTTAGCACAACTTGGAGCAGGAGCTAATTGATAGTCCTTACAGAAGCCTGGAAAAAAATAGGCACATGCTCCCAAGGACATTCAGCTTCCTTTTGTTAGGACGGCTCTCATGGGGACTGTAGTTCTCTGTTACTGTCCACATAAGGCTATGTCTAAAGGACAAAGTCAAGCCCACAGTTAATTTCCTGCCTTGCTTTCAGGGTTTAATTCCGTTATGGTAGATTCTCCCATCCTCTATAGCCATCYGTTTTGCTGAAAATGTTATTTGTGAGGCAAATTCAGATGTTATGTCTTATGTGTTTCTCTAGTGGTGTGGACTTTTTCCCCCTTTTGTCTAGGATCTTTTTGGGAGATTTTGTTTGGTTTTGTTCTACAATAATTTTGAAATATGTAAAAGAGATGAGAAACTGACATTTGGGAAAGGATCATGAAGCAGCTTGTATAATGTTTACATCTGTTCAATTCTGCCTGCTAGCGTGTGGCGTTACAGTGCTGTTGGTAAGGCACCTAGTACAAGGCGCAGCTTTGATAGTTATGTGTGTGGTTTTGGGACCTGGTACTGTTTAGCTGCCCATAGGGTATCAACGGACCTGGTATTGCTTATGGCTCTTCAGCAGGTCCTATGATACTAAAGTGTGTAGTGCTGCCTGGATAGATGGAACATTTCAGCTTATTGGTTGTTGTCTGCAGTACTCTGTTATTGCCCATTGCAGGAGTTTGCATGATGCTTGTATGTTGCATGGGCTTAATAATAAAGTAAGAAAAAAAAGTTAGCAGGCTATTTATATGCGTACTCTGATACATATGTGATTAAAACCATTTCCATTTAGCATATATCCTCTTTTCTGTAGACTTATACTTTTGTATGAAGCATGTTTAGAACCATATCTTGATGATGGTTTTGTTTTTCATTCCAAATATATTATTTTATCTTTGCATGGATCTTTTTGGCTTAATCTTTCTCTTAAAGTGTGGAACATCTCTTTTAACTGAGATGAATGCACTTGCACGCATTTCATACCTCTCCAGATAATCTTGAACTTATCCATCCTTTATTAGTGCAGGTGAGGAGTGTCAGAAGTAAACTATTAAGAGACCATTATTGGAGAGATTTGATGTCACAGCTGATAACCGGGGGTTAACATCAGAATTGCCATGTGCTTCGTGCTTTTCACTATTTCTTTTCTCCATATCTTTTTCCTTTTCACAATGTGCTTACGCCACTCAGCACTGAGAGCTCCCTGCTTCCAGAGGCTTGTGTGTAAGTGAAAGGCAGTAAGCAATTCCAAGGTGATGCTTGGCACTTCTTGTGACTGCATACATAGAATGCACATATTTCTACTGTGTCTGTAACTGACAAAGTGAATGGAATAGAATTCAGAATAGAGTTACATGTGCAAAGTAGTTTACCACCAGCGCTCACCCTGAACAGGGATACTGTGTCAAGCTCCARTACTTGAAAACATACATAGAGAATTTGCTTTTTGATAATTTCTTTATTTTATACTTCYTGTCTTACTGTTCCTTCCAACTAAATGCATTTTTTTAACTTCAGAGGCCTGTTTTGCTTATCCTTGAAGTTCATTGGGACTTACTGCAGGATGTTCTTGGTTGTTTCCAGCTGTTTATTTGATAAAGCTCTGTTTTGCAATGACGACTTTTTGTGGACCGAATTTGAAAACAAAAGAAAAGTAGCATTTTTTGTGCTCTCACCTTGCAGCAGCCCTTATTTTGTTCATTTGTAATTGTGATCGACGAACAATGGAAGAAATGACAGATGATAATTATACATTTTAAACTTTAAATGCAGGATAAAACTGTTGATGTTTTGATAAATGGAAGTCAGGTGGTGTTACTAAGAAGTAAAAAGATGCATAAAAATAAAATATTTGATGGCTCTTAATGTTCATTAAATAAAAAGCTTAAGTGTGATTTGTATTGGGCATTGACTAAAAATGAAGTACTTAAGGATTCAGTATCTTTGTGAATAGTAAATACAGTTCTTCATTGGGAAACCAATCAGAGAGACTGTTTGGGTTTTTAATGTACTGATGATAAAATAATTGTTTTTGCTCAGCTATTTGGCATTTTATGTATTGAGGTTGTAGAGTGTTTGCATGATGTGAAGAATGTAACATTTCTTTTTGTTGTTTGCAGCTTGCAGACAGTAGGCTGCATGCCACCTCCTGTGTCTTCTGCAGTAATTTTAACCAAAGCTGTTGGTGGAAATGAGGTGAGTTAGTTTTGATCTTAATCCCTTCCTTCCCCCTCTCTGCTCCCGACCTTTTTTAGCACAATTTMAAAAATGTATTATTTATTTATGAAGAAACTGTGTGGAAAAACATTGACTGCAGCATACCACTATTTTATAAATCAAAAACAGCTCCATCTTTTAGAATTAAAACTTGGTTATTGTGTTGGTATCCTGTCTTATTGCAGGATTTTCCCATTCTAGAAGCTGCAAATGCCACAGGTGGGATGGTAAACATGCAAAAAATTAAATTAATTAAATTAATTTAAATATTGTTATTTCAGACTGCAAGAAAGTAAAACTCTGGAAGCTTGGAGTGCTCTGTCAGTAACATAATCTAAAGTTCTCTGTAGAAAAAAAAAGCACAAAATTGAAATTTTTGGTGCAAACTAAAGTTTGGTTGTCTTAAGATAGCATGTACTGATATCACTTAAGATTGATTATTTCTCAGCAAGATGCCTGATACTTTCAAGGGCAGTGTTTAGGAAATGAATCCAGGTGTGATGATTAATGATGAGGCTGTTCCCTTTAAAGCTTCCCCATACTTCTCAAGCTGGAAGAAAGGTGAGGAAGAGAGAGGAGAAGACTAGATGAGATTGGTTTTAAAGGTGGAACAGTTGGGGAAAGTGTGCTGGAGGATTAGAACCAAATCTTAATTCAGCCTCTATGTCATGGGGCAAATCACTTCAACCGCATTTTTTCAGATAGGCTTTATTTAAGTACTTCTGATTTTGAGCTCAGACTCTTGGGACTGATTTTTGTCGGCTTTGAAAACACATGATAGCACTCAAATAGATTGAAATTGTATTCTGTACTGACAAAGTGCTGTTTAATTGAGAGACCAGAAGCATCTCGAGACAAGCATCCCTAATTATGGGCAATCCTGATGCACATCGCTGGCTCGGTTTGCTRTGTGAAAATGGGGATCATAAAATTGCCTGATGGAGTTGCTGTGTAGTGAATAAATTAATTAGKATTAGGTAACGAATCAGGTATATARCAATGAGCAACAGAGAAATGAGAAATTTTCTAGTTCTGATTCTACAAAGTGAGTTATTGAATGAATACTCATACAGTGTTAGTGCTGTCTGTCCTRTTCTTGGAACAAGGAATGGATCGTATAGAAAAATCAGTACAATGGGTTAGCTGAAGAAAATTCCTTAAAGTATTTCTGTGCAGGTGGAAGAAGTGTTTCAGTTTGTTGAAAATTAGAGAGTTTTTTAAATTATTATTTGGAAATATTCTTTTGGTGTGGTGAGGGTGTGTGCGTGTATTATACCTCATTTGAAAACGTGACACTGCTACATGATTCTTGTGTAAATAACTGCATTGTTGGCAAAGTACTGTATTGCTATTGATGGACCTTAAAAGCACATAACTYGTTAGTGGTTTTTGCAGATAGATGCTGGCAGCACAGAGTGAACCAGGGATTAGGTCCTCAGCTTTGGGAGGCTTTAGGAGGATTTTAAAGAGCAAAACATCCCTTTAGACATGCTTGGTATGGACAAACTGCGGCAAACAGGTTTACAATGCAGGTGTTTTTTGAGTCTTATACTTCCTGCACTCGGAGTATTGTTAATTGATCTGAAGAACAGCAAATGACATCTGTGATGCTGAAGGAGACCCTTTTATCTTCTTGCCAAATTTCATCCAAGTTATTGCTGTCTTTCTATTTCTGACGTGAGCAGTACAATGCTTTTTTCTTCTGGTTTAAATAATTTTTGTTAGATGAAGATAACCAGATGAAGATAAACCAGAAAGCAAACTGGAAATAGAWGTGGTTATATAGTGATGGCATTTGTTGATAATTATCTCTTAAACTGCTGTCGCTTCATAAAGTATGTTTTCCATACTTGAAAAAAATTTGTCTGAGCTTGTATATACACGCCATAATGTGATGTGGAGATAAACGAGCTAGCTCCAAAGCGATATAGTGAGGGAACTCCGCATGAGCTAATTAGACTGATAAGTGTCATGCTGTTGTGAAGTACAGGCACACCCTGAATAGATGATCTGAAGGCCTCTTTGGATTTCTTGARATATGGTAGATGGTAACCATGGTGGTTGACTTTGTTATGGTGTTAGAGAGTTTTTTAGATTTTCTTGATTTGGTAGAATTGACTGAATCTCAGTTTGGACTGAGATAATTCTCAAGGAAATATCAAGCAGTGTGATGTAGCGGGGGAAGTACTCGCCTGGGGCCAAGGAGACCTCGATTCTATTTGTAGCTCTGTCATTAACTTGTTGGGTAAAACTGAGTGGAGTATCATGTCTCTGGGATTAGAAGTAACAGATAAGAGCAACTTCTCTGTGAAGTGTTTAAAAATCAGTGCTGCAAAGCCTTTTGTAAGAGCTTTTTGTTAGTTTGTTTTTTTGGGGAGGAAGGTGATTAAGTATTTGCTGGAAGTGTGCTCCATCATGAATGGTTGATGGATAGCTGGGCATTTTGCTGCATATCATTTGGAAACTTGGTTAACACATGATAAAAATAGTATGCTTTTCTTAGTCTTACAAGGATCTATCTTTTAAATGGTATATGCCAGAGGGCACAAAATAGAAGATCTACTAATGTTGATTTTGGAAGATGTGACCACAAAAGCTAATACTAAGACCTCTAAGTTGTGTTTGCCATTTCAAAAGTTCCTGTTCTGGGACTGCAGGTACAAATTCAGGTAAACTGAAAACCTTCATTATTGTGTGCTATCTATGTTTTATAGCAAGTATACCATGTATGGTTTTTTTATTGTTCTAAAGTGTATTTCATTAAAAAGTTCATCTAAACTCGGTGGTCTTGATGTGCGTTAAAGAAGACAGTAGCTCAAGAGTTGCTCAAAAATGCAAATACAAAATTTTACAAAGCAGAAATGTGTCGTTTTGACATCACTGGGACACTGTCATTGGGATACCACACATCATCTGATCGTTAGGTCTGCGATCTATACTGCTTTTAAATTTATCATCTTAACTGTCAGGCACACCTTTCAAGCTCTTCATCCAAACTGCTTCACCCTTTATATTAGTCACATCCAAGGATRAGTCTTGGAGAATGCCTGGAAGGGAAGAGGCTGGGGCTATTTTGATGTGACAGATCTCGATGGTTGTGGCATTCCAGGGAAATTAAACCTCTGTCAGTCCTATCCTTCCATGTTTAAGGAGAGGCAGTTTTGCCTTTTAGCACTTATGGTTAGTTTTGACAGTGTTGAATTTAATTTCATATGTGTTAAATCTGTGTGAACAAAAAGCAGTTCCTATGTACARTGATAAGTAGCTAAGAAGGGTTCACCATGAGAAATCAATCTAATTTTTAATTTGGTTAAGATTCTTCTGTTACTTAGCTTCTGTGGTTAGTGATGTTTATGTGATCTCTTGATTCAGAAGAGGATAGTCCCTCTAGTTACAAAAATGCAAAATAAATGCAAAAGAAAACAAAACCAAAACAAAGGCATGATTTCTGTTCTTAATTTTTGTTGAGCCAAGAAGGGTCAGAATGGTCATGTCTGACAACGCAAAAAGCTGTTCTGTTTGATGCCACTCACCCTCCTCCAACAATAACAAAAAACTCTTGTAACTTTTAATTGAAATTATAAGCCCCTATATCTTAAAAAATCTGCTCCAAACTATCTCCATCTCTGCAAAAAGGAAACAAATAAATATGTCAGCATTTGAAGGTGCTGTAGMGGCAAATGTATTCAGAGCTCCTCAGACAGAAATGCTGTAGAGATGCCAGATATTACTACAAAGTATTCAGACATCAAATGTCATACTCTCCTTAAGAATCAAAGTAATGAAGAAAAAAGGTTGAAAATTAGATCTATAAGTCTATTATCAGTTTGGGAGAAAAACATTTTGAGATGACTTTTATGGCAGCCTAATGACATATTTTTCAAAAGTATAACATAACAGGAAAGAGCTGTGATGGAATTGTACAGATAAATCGTGGCAGACAGTTCATGTTATTGAAAAATACTTCGGCTATTTTGTTATTTCATACAACAAAACTATTGTTTGTTTTTTTTTTGTTCAGTTAAACTGCAGTTTGTAGTCTTACTCAAGTGATGTTTTGTACTTTGTAACTTACATGGTGATAGGTCTTTTGTAAAACAACGTTTTCTAGGAACCCTTTTGGAACCTTTACCTAAAAATGTAAATAATGAAGAAAGCTAGAAAAATGTTTTTGAAGATATAAAGCAGGAATTCTAATACAGATTTTTTTATTATTATTATTTAGATTTGTRGATTTTTTTTCTTAAGCAGATTTGGAGCAGAACCCAAATATAAATTTGAAAGGAACACAATCACCGTTTGTAGAAAAGAATCAAGGGGAAATAGTAAYATTTTAAAACAATTTAGTACGATAGTTTGAAGAGGTATTTTAAAGAGTATTGGAGTTCTTACTGTAAGTAAATAATGGAAAATTCCTCAGTATTTTTTTTTTTTAAACAAAAAAAAGTGGACCTTAACAGCACTATAAAATTACAGGAAAGATATTGATTTTTTTTTTTTYCTAAAAATATCAGAACAGTTCTTTGAACTGTGTATATATGCCCATTAACCTTTTAAAAACAAAATAAAATGAGCTAAACCTTTAGACTTTGAAGGGTTTTTTTTTGTGATTCATGCTGTGATGCATAGTGTACCCGGAGTGCTTACTTGGAAAGGAAACACATGAATATTATGGAACAAGATTGTTTAAGATCTTCAGATAAATTTTACCTATCACTACCTTAACTGTTTTCCCTAGTTCTTTTTTTCTTTCTCTTAATAGAAGTTAACACTTGCAATGATGTTATCTAAAGCTAAACTTCCAAATTACACTTAAACTGTTCATGGATATTTTTTAGATTTTGTTTATGAATGGCTAAGTAATTTTGCTGTATTGTTTTTATATTTCACATGGTAAAAGGGAAAAGCCTGAAATGATTTTTTTTTTCCTTCTCTAAAGTAATAACTTTTGTCTTCCCACACAGACTGAGTACTTCTAGATGAAACTGTAATTAATTCYGCCCTTAGATACTATACTGAAGTGTCTGGAAAATGTAGGTGTCAGAGGACAAATTCTGAGAAAATGTGTGTATCCTGTACATGTACAAATATAAAGAAATAACTGTAAGCATAAGCTGTGTCTGTACGTAGGAGCTGTTGTGCTATTAAATTCACTGTCTGTATTATAGTGTTACAGTCTAATTTTTTATGTATCCTRAGAGTTTACTTTTATCATTACTGAGCTTTGAGCAGATTGTTTTTATAGAGCTATTTATTGATACTTAGAGGTTTTTTCTTCCCTGAGTAGTGAGTGCATTTTGTATCCATCAATGCATAGGAGTATCCCAAATTATTACTTACAGTATGAATTTCATCACTATAATGTGTCCCAGTCACATAGCTCCATTAGACATCTCTAGAGTTCATCACTGACCTTTTCAAGTCTTATATAACCCAAAGCAATTGTGGATTCTTCTCTGTGTTTGTTTTTTGGTTTTTTTTATCCTCCCTTCCTCTCTCTCACTGTGCTCTTTTCATTTGTTGCAAGTGATTCTAATACAGATCCACTATTAAAAAAGTGCAGAAGGGAAGGGAGATTTTTCAAGAGCATTCAACATAGCTCTTAAATGGGTGTAAGCATATTTAGATTAGTAGTGAGACTTCTGAAATCCCCATTTGAGCACTTTGCTGCTAAACTCCTGAATTCACCTTGTAGAAAGCTTTTGATTCTCAATAGCTTTGAAAAATAGCTCATTTACTACACAAGGCTATCAGGGCTTGAATTAAACTTGTACTAAATTTATTTTTGTCCTTYGTTGCCAGTATATCTATTTATTGTCCTTTCACATGGGTCATATGGTGTTCAAAGGAAATAGCCTCTCTCCTCTGTTTCTGGGAACCTGTGGGGAGAGACTTTTTAAAAATTGTCATAAATTGCTAGGAATGTATTATATCCCTTCTGTTCTTCTCTATGTAAAACCATCAAATCTAGATTTCTACTGTCCCTTCCTACCCATCGCTGTGAGGACCCTATCTTAATCCCTAAGTGCAATGAAAGAAAATCTGTCCTACTGAGCACACAATTGTTTTGAGTGAAAGTTGAGGCTGTAGGTGAAGACTGTGTAGAGCAAAGAAATGAGAAAAAGTGGAAGAAAAGATAATAAATCTCTTAAGTGTACAGTGCTATTTGCTGTAGGAGATATAACCTAGAAGTTGCAGCCTATGCATGTTTGCCTACCCAAATCTGGGGTGATCATAGTAGCTCTGCCAAATCTAGAAAGCCATAGAAACCTGTTTAAATTATGCCAAAATGGCTAAGCTGTRGGTGAAACTACCTAGAGTCTTCATAGACCAATATTTTTCTTGACTGGATTTGCCCGACTGTCCTAGACCTGACTTTTTAAGAGTGTCTTCAGAGGCCTGGTGTCCGTGTTCTGCGGTGCTTGACTGGGGACGTTGTGTTCTCATTGCCTATGAGATATCCAGTGACCCTTAAAGCTGTTTGTGAYGGAAAGAAGCTAGGGCTGAAAGCAGCTTGCTGTCATGCTTAACAAAAAATGCTTTGTTATAAAGTAAACTTTCTTTTTAGTTAGTTGTTTTTGTTTTTATTTGCCGTGGTCTGCATGCAGGTTTATTTAGTGTGAAAGCATAGGAGGCAACAGCTTCCTTTATTTAGAGAGGAGTGGTATATGAAATGTTAGTTATGCAAAGCAAGCATTTTTGATAGTCTGAGCAAATTAGTCAAGTTTTATTTGTTTAAAATGTTTATAGAAAGTGAGGTCTGTTACCCTGCTAAAAATCAACTTCTGTGCACACTGTTGTTTAATCTTTTTGGCTATTTAAAAAGGAGGTGGTGTGATTTTCTTCCACGAGAGACGTGTTTTACTGAATTTCACTTCCTCAGGTGTGATGGTGGAACAGTCTTTCAAAGGTGAACTCRTCTTTTAGATAGCAAGGAGTTGGAATGCTGGAAATCATCATTCTACATCATATATACCAGCATTGATTTGATAGAAATAGCATCAATTCAGTATTTTCATCTAAAAAACAACTTGAATAATAACATATAGAACACTGCTAATGTTTTGAAGATTGAAGAGTCTCTTCTACRTTTGACTGCTTGCAACTCATTACACACAAGCTGGAGAAAGTAAAAATGTCTATGGAGAAGACAGATGCCCTATAGGAATATCTTTAGTGGATTTAGTCAAAGATAGCATTGTCATTCTTGAAGTGTACAGATTTTAAATACTTATTTATAGGAAGGCATTACATTGTTGTGCCTTTCTCTCTCAAATTTATGATTAACCTGTTAAATTTGAAAGTGTTTTTCTTATGAATTCTTGTTGTTTCTAAGCAAGTACATTTTTAGCTGGTATGAATGAAAGTATTTGCTGACTGGTTAGTAATATGGTTTCRGAAGGAAAACAAACAAGCTTGTAATTTCAGTATTTCTGAGGGTTTTATTTTATTTCCTTTATTTGAGACATGCAAGATTGATTTATGACTTAAAAAAATGTGCTCATAAAAGATGAAGCAGCATATTTAGTTAATTTAGCTATTATATTGAAATCTTTTCCTTTTGAAAAAAACCCCCCACTTTGTCATGATTGTGAAAGGATGTAATGAAGCTTTTATCATTCTTTTAAATTGTCTGTTGAATGTTTGTATTCAGTGCATATTAGGAAAAAAGAGAAGAACCAGGCATAGTTTGCCTTATATGAACAGGCAAAAAAAAATCTAGATTCCTTTATATGAAAATAAAAACCAAAAAATAAAAGAGGAGTAGGAAGCATTGCTAGGTTGATTTTGGTGGTGTGTGGGGTTTTTTTTTTTTTTTTTGTTTTTGTTTTTTTGTTTGAGCATTTCTGCAGAGCAGTAGAGCAATATTCTCTGATTTAAAAACCTCACCTGAGGCTCCAGTTTCTGAAAATAGCGGCCTTTTTAGGAAACCTGAAAGTGTCAGGGTGTTGCTAAACTGTTTCCGTTGAAGAAAAGTCACATGCCTCCTGGAAACCTTTTGTCAGGCTTAAGGTCCCCACAGCAGGCTGCGTCCTTACTCAGCTAGTATTTTTGCAGGTGTTCTCCTGTGCATAATGCCTTTTCTGTATAAAATCCACTGCTTCCTCTCACACCTCTAAATTAACAAGGATAAAGGGAAAGCAGCACCACTCATAGTAGTTGTAGCAGAAGCTAAAGCTCTGTGCCTATGTGGGGAGCCCCTGCAAGAAACTGGTAACATGAAATTTGGAGGAGCAGAATTGCCAAAGGGACTTGGCACACTCGCTCTGCTGTAGAGCCCTTTGGAAGCCAAGTGCTGCCTGCCTGCTTGTCTGTGTGTTGACAGAGAGGAAATTTTGGCGTTAAACACTATCTATGCCAACTCATTACATTCCTCACTGTGTGCATCCCTTCCACAAGCCAGGCTCCAACCTCTGCTTCCCTGGCATTGCACATCCCCTGGCCGTGTAGAGCTTGACCTCTCCGAGCAAGCGCTGGTGCTCTGCCACAGGCTCCCGGAGACATCCCCAGGGAGTGGAGTGCTGGCTGGCCGGTCGCTCTCGGGACAGCACAAAGCAGAGGCCAAATGGCAACCAGAAGCAGGCATGCTCCTGCTTGGTGAGATTTTATCATTCGTCAGTGCACGTTTAATGCTGGCAGGCCATAACTATCTACTTTTTGACCAAGGCAATAAAGTAGTGCTTGAAATTAAGGCCGGTATTATTTCTGGAGGATTTTACTTGGAAGTATGGGGGGGAACAGATGAACTTCCCTTATGTCAAGGTATATACAATAGTTCTGATTTCATTTGTTTCATTTAGTTATTTTTAATAATAAAGGAATGTTTATTAAGGAGTACACAAGCAAACAAAGAAGTAGCCTCTGTAGAGTGGCTATAACACTAGTATAGCAATTTCTAGTAATTATGTAACATATAAACTAAAAAACAAAATAAAACAAACTCCAATACTCTTCCTTTTTTTTTTTTTTAAGCTGGAAGATACCAAGAAACAAGCTGATTCCTGAATTTTTGTAAATTTTACAATTTACATGTAAAATTCCATGAAATTTTGAAGATTTGAGAAATTCTGTTCTAGAAAGACAGTTGCAGCACGTTGCTCTAAATGGCAAGTTCCTAGTGTGGATGGCATTGTTTAGCTGAACCTATTTAGTGTTGAACCTTTTTTAGTGTGTTGTTATGTTTGGAAATGATCTAAATTCAATGAATTTGTTGATGCTTTTGCAAAATATCTATAATACATAGACGGATATATACTTTTTTATGTAAGTGTGAGTATTTCAGCTCCAACTGCATATCTAAAACCTTTTAAAAGGAGATCTCAATGAGCCTCATGGGGCAAAGTAAATTATTACATGTGGTGAACTCTTAAGTCATAGACCAAGGTCATGGCAGTGAGAGTGTATTTCAAAAAGGTTTTTATCTGTGCTTGGAAAGTAAATGAAATCTCTCATCATTAACTTTAGAATTACAGATATAAGAGAGTTTTCACTAGAGGTGAAAGATCAAGTTCATGGCGGACATAATGGAGTCTGAAAAGTTCTTCCTCAGACATAAGGGCATGAAACATTCACTAACATTATCACATTATTGATAGGGAGTTTATAGCTACTAATGCAGACACTGAAGATCAGAATTATATTCATCATCTATTCTAGATTTAGTCTAGCTTTTTAAAGGATTTTTTTGGTAATATTTTAAAGACTGTTTTTTGAAAAATTCCCTTTTCAGCTCTGTCTCTCCTTGTCATAGCACACAGCTTTCAGAAAGGTGATTAATACCTTCTCTAATTACTGACAATAATTTTTTGTTGGTGTACAAATAATTTAGTAAGGCAGAATGATATTCAGTCAGTGTTGAGTTATTCAAAGTGCACTTGCATACAGTGATATGGAGTCTCTGTTGTTTGTTGACAATCCATGTAAACCAGAAGGAACTGATGTTGGAGGGATATGTCAGAAAAGCTTGAAGTGGGCTAGTGTGAAACAAGTGGTCATGTAGCTATAAAGCAGGCAAATTTTAGCTTTAGGAGTGGAACTAAGGTTTTTAGAGACCCAAACTGTCATTGTGCCAGCATAAAAAGATATTTGTTTGTTGGCTTGTTCAACAGCCTTTTACATTGTTTCCAGACTATGCAGGCATGCATTTCTCTAATGCCTGTGAGCAGTGGAATTCCTAAAAATAGGGCCTGAATTCYGTACCTGCATCTTGGAAATGATTTTTCAAATATCCCAACCAATCACAGCACTTATTTCTTCACAGAGTTTACACTACTCAGTCTATGCTTCTAAAAGTGCTGAAATTTGCCAGGGATGTGCTACATCAAGAAATAGTAAGGTACCATAGGCAAAAAAAAACTCTTCATGTTTGCATTTGTTGTGATGTGCAGGATACTAAATTTACAAGCAGATTTCAGCTGTTGTGATTTTGTTCAGAAGTGTCAGTTTATCCATGTGTTCATGCCATTAAACTTCTAGATAAAAAGATTAAAAACAAAAGCAACAAAAAAAAAAAACCCTGAAAAAAAATTTATCTAGTTTAAGAAGATGAAGAAGTGCTTCTTAAAAGGTGTATTTATTCCTTGGCTTACAGCTCTAAATAGCAACTACTTATGGTTTTGTCAAGTGATACTACAATTTATTTGGAAATATATAAACTAATTTTAAATGGTAACTAGGGAAAGTCATCTCAAATAAGAGAGGCTGTTATTTTTATTTCTACTTAAGCAAGTTACTTTATTTTAAAATGAATGTATATATAGAGATTTTTTTTCCATATATTTGATGTATGTGATGTCTTAAAAGTCCTATGAGAGGAGGAAGCATAGGCTGGTTTGGCAGSTTACCTAGAATTCAAGAAAAGGCAATGTTCAAGTGGCCTATAAAATCTCAGCTCTGATCTATGGATGTATTTTGTGCTTCTGTTTTTAAATTGCGTGATCATATGTCACTTTCAAAATATCCTATAACATTTTCTCTATCAGGTTAATGTCACATGTAATTTCAGAAATACTTGCTATACTTTCCTTATCCAAATGGTCCAGAATATCAGTATTGAGACTTTCAACATAGATTGTGTTCTCTAAGGTGCATATTTTAATAATTTAGTAAGTGGCTTTTCTTGTACCTTTTCTCTTCAGCCAACCTCTTTTGTGTAGTTGGAAGGCATTTCTATCCGTAAGTGTAGTCACAAACTTCCATGACATTAATACTAGTCSATTCCTGTTCTTCCTGTGTCAATGATATCTGCAGAGCCTGATTCTCTGCAGTTTGTGGTCTGAGAAAGTTAGAACAATAGTTGCTCTCTGTAAGTACAGAATACCCAGAAAAATGTGCAGTATTGTAAACTGCTGTCCTCAAATCCCTTCTGAAAATGAGTCATTCAGAGGCCTCTCTGCTTCATGAGACCTGCTGTCATGACCCTGTGAATAACAAATACCCATCCTGCTACTCTTTTCAAACCTTTCTGATGCTTCCAGCAGATAACATTCACGGTAGTCATCTTGATCCGCAGATAACTACAAAATACTTACCGCTTAGCAACTGCATTTCTTTGCGTTAGTTGATTCCCAGCATTTTATTTTTCCAGTTTCTTTAAATCAGGAGTATTTTGTAGATGTTAGGTCAGTGTTATGAGTAACAATTTTTCTCCTTTTTAGAGGGTATAAATTCAAAAGAGTAGCATCTGCATTAATTCAGATTTACCTTGTTTTGTATAAATATGAGATCTAAAAATTTAAAGGCACCCTATAACCTAGGTACTTTGTGAGTCTGAACGAGCTGAGCCTTCTCTGAGCTATGAGCAGGATTTAGAAATGCACTTTTTGCTTTAGACATCACTGCTGCCCTAGCAGTATTGTTTGTTGAACATCCAGCTAATTTAAACCCACTCTCTCCCTCCCTAAATGTGATTTTTTTGCATGATATAAGAGCGATAGCCATTATATAAGCCTCTGTCCTATTGTGTAAGTGATCACATTGATGTTATTTTCCCTCCCCTTTTAAATGGCCAGCAAGTTCCAGCGTGTTGTTTTCCTTACTTACTAATGCACAATGACACTGACATCTGCGGCAGTCTCCTAGACTGCCTGGTCTCAGGAGTAGGCTGCACTTCAACCTATCAAGATTATATTTTACTTGGGCAATTCACCCCTTATGCTAAATTATCTTACAGTATCTTGTGAGGTAAGTATCTATTTTGGAAACACTTCCAACAGACTATGTTTGTGGTTTCTTTACTGGCTCTTGTGGGGTRTTTCTAATTGCTTCATAAGTGGTAGAGGGTAAGAGAAGCTTCTCATATCCATATTTTTTTCCAAGCTAATGGAGATCTGCCATGCAAGCAACTTCTGAGGAGATTTGCTGTCTTTCAGGCTTCCAGCTCCCTCTGAATTGTGTGATGCAAGACAGAGAAAAAAATTCATTTTGTCACATTATYTCCTCCTCTAGAGTATATGTAATAGGCTGAGGCTTTATTCTATGCCATCTCCCTTCTTACAAAACTCAGAAGAAATAGTGGAACTGTTTTTTTTTCATGCTAATTAAAGCACACCAGCTGCTATCAGCAAAAGAACACCTGTGCCGCTAGGGAGGCTACCTGRAAGCTTGGGTCTGATTCTCTTCTCCTTTCACGCTAGTAAAATCAGGTGCAATTCTGTTGAAATTAAAGCAGTGGGCTGGGTAAGAGTCACAAAGGAAAAGTGGGGTCCGTGTGGTTTAAAGTAGCCTAATTCCAGCAATGCTAATTGGTCTTAACTAGTCTTCTTTTGCAAAAGTATGCTGCT
Source organism: Eudromia elegans (assembly GCA_003342815.1). Taxonomy (NCBI): domain Eukaryota; kingdom Metazoa; phylum Chordata; class Aves; order Tinamiformes; family Tinamidae; genus Eudromia; species Eudromia elegans. The sequence goes on along the minus strand of PTEX01000230.1, from coordinate 489,344 downwards.
GCTGTAAGTCATGAGGAAGATATGTAAATAAGCACAGTATTGTAATACATTAATTTCTGTCTTATTGCAAATATTTTTCAAATAAATGAAACTCTGATGTGGGAAAAAAAATGAAGGCAAGTAACTGTATTGTTCAGGCAGTGAATGCTTCTGAAGACAGAGCTTTATATATGTATTTTATTAGCTGATGAGATGCTTAATTACAATAAAGGAAATTGAGCTTTACTGTTCGGATATGTAAKAAATTCACATTTACTCCAATCAGGACCCTATTTCCTTGAGCCCTTAATAGGGAGGTAAGAGCATCCAGAACCTGAAAGAATTTCATACAAGGTAGTTTTGTGGGTGTTTTCTCCTCGATTTATTCATACATATAGAAACAAAATTACAAATTTAAAAGAAATGCATGTCATGCATACAGTCAACAACAAACTACAGAACTGTACTGTTAAATGTCATGRAGTGGAACTGAGAGAGCATGCAACAGTTGTGTACACAGCATCTCCAACACATGTGATATTCAGGAGTGCTGTTTAGAATGCAGTACTGGGTAGGATTAAAGGTTCTGCAGAGAGATCAGTGCTTGAACTTTATGCCATTTAAAATACTGATCATTAACTCTTTTTGACACAGACTGATCAGGTTGTTGGAGGAGTTCYAGATGTTACCCAAGATGTTGTTGTTAATCTCCTAAATGGTGTTTTCTCTCCCTTGTCTGTACCCCTCACCACTGTAGTCTCGAACAAAAGGAAGATATTCCACTTAATTTCCAGATTAGAAGTATTAACTGAGTACAACTCAGTTAACAACTCAGTGTACAACTGAGTGTCGTACAAAGTCTATTTTTATCTGGTATTTGCTTCCATACTGAATTTGTTTGTATGTGGCTATGTTGGTGTCCCTCTCAGACTAAAATGCTGATTTTTCTAGCTATTGAATTTTTGGGTAATAGGAACGCGAGGAGCTCATATTTATTGTTAGAAAACCTGCCTATAATCCTAATAGATAATGCAGAAGAGCATTAGTTAACAAGATTGGGATACCCAGGGACATAAATCAATATTCAGTGTGAACAGAGGAGTATTTACATGCTGAAGCATTTGCTTATTTGCTGTTGGAAACCTGGTGATGACATATGACTTTAGCAATAAGTTATTAAAGGCATGTCCAAGCTGTAACTGCAGTATTTAAGATACTGATCCCACAAAAAACAGACTTTTACACACTATGAGAAATTATTCTTTGATCAGTACCTTTATATCACATGATTTTTCTATTCTGTCTCTAATATATGGAGTTAATGAGCATTTTAATGTTTATTTTATTCACTTGTTTTCTGTGTTTTTTGTGAGACAAGCATTGTACGTCTGTGTATGGGATGCTGCTTGTTCATAACAGGTATACTTGGTGACCAAGTAGAGGAGAACTTATTTCTGTCATGTTAAGAATCTGTATAGCATCTTTTAATGTTTTAGCAGTATGATTCTTCCATTTCCCTAGGAAGTGTCCAGTAATTTTTTGCTATTCATGTGATCTCACTAGAGCTAGTGAAATGTAGGTTCTTTTCTTCCTTGTCTATCTGTTCAAGTGCATTAAGAAAGTGTTAGGAAACATCTAGTGTCACCCTTGCCACTAAGAAAATAGTGGCAGTGGTGACTGGAAGAAATTAGTATCTGTAGTTTGGGAAATAGCGGAGGAAAAAAAAAGTTAKCTCTATAGCAGAATGGTTTCTTGTAAAGTTTAGAGTAGGATTTTCCAACTAGTTCCACCTGTGTCTTTTTCCTTTTTTCTTTTTTTTTKTGTGTAGGGGGAGTGTCAGGGGTTTGTTCTGTGTGATGCAATGTGGTAAGTACAAATAATATGGCAAATTATTCAGAGATTTCTGCAAGATTAGTTTTAAATATTTAAAATATCCTGAGATGGAAGAAAATTAAAGCATGCAGGCTTGCCTTTAGAAAAAGGTTAGAGTCTTATTTTTGTTCATATGTTTCTCTGAAGTACATGACTAAGATAATGCTCTTGGTGTCAGACTTGTGTATTTTTAAGAGTTTTGCTTCTTGCAGGTGTAGGTCTCTTGGGTCAATCTCTTTCCAAAGAAAGCAGCAAGTGCACACTGGATTCAGGCCTGTGCACCTTTTGGTGTGTGGAAAAGGCTTTCAGACGGGTTACCTGCTTCAAAGCCTGCAGTTCATCCAGGTGCCCAAATGTCACATCTCATCTGACTTACGGATGTTGGTTTGAGGAGGTCAGGAATCTGGCAGACTAGAGTATGAGACAAAGTCCAGGCACTGTCTGATGGTGGAAGCCCCTGGCATTCAAACAAAACCTCCCTTTCTCCTGTTAGCAGCCTATCTACCCTGATGGGCTCAGTGTGCTGTAAGCTGCCGTATTCCTAAGCCTCAACTGGAGAGTCGGGCACTAGGGTGGTGTTGTTGCTGTCATCAGCATTATGCTTTAGTGATAACATTGCTGGCAGCTAAAATCTGTGGCAGCGATTTAGTCAAGTAGGCAGTGTTTGTATGTTGGGGTTGTTTTTTCTTAGGATTTTGAAGATGTTATTTGATCATGTGTAGTTTGGCCTTTCAGTAAAAACKGCATTAAATGCACTCATTCCTTGCCTTATTTTACATCTCTTTTCCTTTGTCATGCATTCTTTCCTGGATTATTATTCATTAGCTTCTCCAAAGTGATTAACAGTTTTTAAAAGTTGGATCACGTGTATCCTGGTTTTCCGCATAAAAGCGGAGCTGGAGAGCAGAGAAACCCCAAGATCCCTATAGAAATTTGAAGACAATTTTGATACTCTAGTCCACTCAAAAATCTGCTGATACTGTAATGTTTTTTCCCTTGCCAGGACCCTCCTTGCCTGGTGTCATTTCTTGAGCTCTCCTGGGATGAGATTAGTCTAAAACAACAAAGTAGCCAGATGTCTGGTTCTGAGAGCATCCCAGAGGCCAGGGTATGGTAGGCAACAGTAATCGCTTGGGGCTGAAGATCAAAGATACCTGAGAATTACTTATGGGCACATACTATGTGTCGTTCCCATTATTAACAGTCTGAGGAAATTTGTATCCCTAATTAACCCTTTTGTTGGTTAAATTTTGTTGCCGGTACAATGCTGTCTAGTATAACAATTTGTTGGTTTTGGTACTGCTGCAGACGTAGATGTCAATAAAAATAAATAATAATTGTGAGATTCTCATAGTAACAAAAATATGTAATCCSTCTTGATCCTTATGATCATAATCACTTAGTAATGTCAAAATTTAGCATACTTTTTTTTCCTTGATACGCTTTACTTACGGCCAGTGTTATTCAGAATTATATTAATARTAAGAATAGTTAATTTGTCAGAATCGTGGTTTTAGATCATTGCTTCCTCATCTAAAATGAATTCAGATCTAATCCTAGCAGTAGGATATCTTCACACCACTGCTTCTCCCTCACATGGATATTTCTAATGAAATGCAGATTCATATTTTTAATGGTTAACTCYTGTTTCTATTATATTGTAAGATGACAGACTGGAGATTGTAAGTGCTGGCTTTGAATTCTTTTAATACTTTTAAATGGGTAACTCCTGGGGAAGAGAGAGAAAAATCTGATTGTAACCTATGACWTATTTTATCCTCCAGATGAAAATATCAAGGTTATGAGTAGAATGCCTGTTTTACTAAATCATAGTATTGACTCTCACTGCAGAGCTGAAGATTCAGAACCATTTTTCTTATCTTTTAAGTAAAAAAAAAATGTAGTTATCAGGGGCATGACTGTATGACTTGTCTGTGTTATGACTGCCACAAATTTGKTTTTTTTAGCATGAAGTAATCTTAATGTGTGACAAATGCTATGCATGTGTGTTGGAGGTGAGTTTCTGGTTATGCCAAAAATGCTTGCAATTTATTGTGTATATTATACATACTTAACAATGYTAAAGGACAGTTTTTGACTGAGCAGTGAGTGAGGGTAAGATCCCTGGAGTAATTTAAAGGATTGAGTTGATTTATCTGTTTCARTCTTGACAGTCTCTCTTTAAAACATGCTACTCCAGTAGAAAACCCAGAAGACTGACCTGATTGGAAATGTTTTGTGTTCTTAGATTTTTCACACTTGACACAGGTATGCCTCCCATCTGCATCCCCCAATGCAGAGTTGCTGCTTGGCTCTCCTCACCCCACTTGTGCCCATCCTCATCAATCCTGCTCCTCTCTCAAAGGATGAGTTATGGGGGGCAGGAGCAGCATTGAAAGAAGTGAGGGTAATGCTTTTTAGTGATGTTTTTTAGCACAAAGAAGGACAAAGAAGGATTGTGTTCTTCAAAGATACAAGATGGTTCACAGGCAGGAAACAGCAGTGTTTCCTCATGGATTCTGGCACTCTGGATCCTGGCAATAGTCAGCAGAGTGCATTAACATTGTTTGCTGGCTGTTGTCTGATGATGGTCATCTGGATACCCAATATAGTCTAGGCCAGGACAGCCATGTTGTCGTAATCAAGGCACAGGAGCCTCGCTGGAACCTCTTGGGAGCCATGTGCTACTCAAAAGACACTGCTTGTTAATCCTAACCTAAAGAAATCATCTCTTGGGAGCATTTTACTATGTTTTGCACAACCCATTTGTTGGCTTGTTTTAACTCTATTTTTGATTCTGAATCTTACTTTTCTTCCTCCATTCCCCGCTTGGAAAGTGCTGTAGCAGTTGTAGTCATGCACATTGCTCTATTGACAGTCAGAACTGGCACAAATTAAATACGGGTGTCCATGAAGTCGAGTCTGCAGAGTCTAGTTTGACCGACTCTTGAAAAATGGTGAGCACAACTGATATTGCAGCTCTCTGTGCTCACCTGGTGATGCAGCTGTAAGGGGCTCTTCTCCCTGTGATGCAAAGCGTTCAGCACTGCCATCAAAAGGTAGCTAATGATGTTATCCTCTTGTAGGAAAACTAAAAATTCTCTAGCAAGTCCAGTAAGTTTTGTGCAACTTACCTCTACTATAACTTGTGGAGTTTTTGAGCTGGAATTGGAGAAGGAAGAGACTTGATGAGAACAAACATCTACAAAACTAGGAATGCTTGAGAGATTTTTCTCTTCCAGTCTCTTGTGCCTCAGTTCCTTTTCCTGCTTTACAGATAGCCAAAGTGATTTATGTTTAGAGATGGTGAAGRAGAGAGCTCTCTACTAGTACTCATTCCAACTGCTCTTCACTTTTACATGACCAGTGTAGAAGCAGTTGGTTTGTGGGACAATGGAGGAGGTTGGAAAGATTGTGAGTTCTTTAACAGAGCTTTTCCAAACTGCAGATCCTAAAAGTCCAAGTCAGGGTATGATGTAGGTATAATGAATACTTCTAGATTGATAGATTTTGTAACCCTTTAGATTATCCTGGTGTTTTGTCTGTGACTCTTGTGACATGAAACATAATCGGTGCAAAAAGCTCTTTTTTAACTGTGTCTCTCTTCCCAGTTTTGAGGAGTATGTTGCCAACAAGTTCTTGTGGCTGTGTTGACAGCAGAGAATGTCCATGCTCTGCAAATTATTTGCTTGTAAAACATTTTTTTTGAAAGGTCATGATTTTCATGACACATAGTTTTGTTACTAATACTTACCAGAGAACTATTAAGAGGCAGAAATTCTGTAGCAGTTGCATTCCAATATATTTGAAGTACACAGTTAACATTATTTTATATGGTCATTCTCTGACAGACTATTGCTGCAAGGTTTGCCAGGTATTACACTTCAACCATACATTTAAAATAAAATATGAAATTGCTTTTGAATATTTCCTTCTTTGAATGGGTTAGATAAATGAAAAATAAGGCTAGGAAGATTTTTCTTTGCAGGTGAACAAGTAAAGCTGGCTTTGTGTGGTCCACAAAACATGATTTTGGTAAGACTATATTAGGCATCCGTTGCCCCTTATATTTTACAGGTGAATTGCTGACAATGCATTTTAATGAAATTGAAAGTTGTGCTAGAACTGTTTCTMACATGGATGTTTATATGCCTGGAAACTTGTCCTGGGTCTTTTTCCTTGATCAGTAGTGGCATCCTGTTTGACTGGCCTTGTGCCATGGACTGTAGAAGAACTGTACAAGTATTATRAAAACCCCCAAACAGTAGTGGCAAATACTGAACAGGTTTGTGTTGGAGGAGACAGTGCAGAAGTAACAAAGGCTGCTTTTGCTGATTTGTTTTTCTGCCTGCTCCTTAGCTCATTGAAAAAGTCCCAGGATTGGTGGGACTGCAAATTCCGTCCACAAACCAGCACTTTGTGCTTGAAATTTTGTTTCAAGGTCTGTTTCCCACTGGCTGCAGCAGCATCTCCCTTTAAAACACCTCCCCTTTCAGAAGTTGGAAGGCAACGGCTCGCTGCTCCGCAAGTGGCACAGAAAAGTGCATTCAAATCACAAATAAGGGCAGGCATCGGCTACATTGAACAACTGTGGAAAAAAATGGTTGCGTGCCTTTTGTAGCAAGGAAATTGGGCACAGGGGCTTGGTGGGAGGCAGCGCGCGCGCTTGCTGCGCCTGCCACAGGTTGATAGGCAGGTGATGAGGCAGCTTGGGCGAGGGGCTGCGCAGGAGGGCTGCCTAATATGCTGTCTGCCCTCGGGGCCTGGGGGAGCACAGTTGGATTATTATGTTAATGCAGGAGCCTGCTGCCCTCTCCCCGTCCCAGCTGGGTTCCCCGTTGTTAGGAACTGCTTTGCTCTGACAGTGGAGTAATATACTTCATGATTGAAAGGGCAAAGGGGCTCCCAAGAAAAAAGAGCAGGCCTGTGCAGATATGTAAATGAAGGAGGGGGGCTGGAGGAGGGTTTTCCTAGAGGTGCAGAGAGGAAATTTATTAGGGAATGAGTAATATGAACCTGCTAATTGAGTTGTTATTTACAAGTCCCATTTTTCTGAGTTGTTTCTTTGTGCATTACCCCTCCTGATGCTGATGTGCACTGCATTTGAAGTGCTTACCAAAGCAGGCACTTAGGTTGATTTATTTTAAACCAAAGCGCTATAGTACACTGGTACTGGTGTACAATGCTGACAGCAGTGTATTTTTCAGGACTTTGATTACTGTTTCATGCTCTGTCACTATGTTGCTACATTACAGCTTACAGCATTGACATGATCCCTCCATGTATTGTAGATAATTGTATCAGTCTGAATTTTCTTGATACTTCCACGAGAGAAGGACATGGCTATGTTTATATAGTGGTTATGATATTAGAGCAGACAGGATTTGAACATTTGACATGTAGTCATCACTACATGATGACTATTTTGTGAGGTGGGTGGATGTTGTTGTTGTTGATTTCTTGTGGTGTCCGAAGTGTGCTTTGTTTTTTGTTTAAACTGCATAGYTGTTTGCATATCCAATTCTGTTCTATGTTCATGTGTTTTGTATTCTGCATTGCTCCTAAGAGGGTACTCCTTTCTTGGAGTCGAGACATCCAGTTATAGAGAATAGTTAACATCTCTTCCACTTTTGACTTGGTGGCCTTGGCTGTATGTTTTACACAATTTTGTGCCGTTTGTGTGTCACAGAGCATTTTAACTAAAGTATTTTGAAGTAGCAAAAAATTATGTGTCTAGGTTACCTCTGCAAACTTAACTTGGTCTGTTGGTGTGGATGCATAATATTCTGGGTTTGAATGGTGTGATAAAATATATTTCTTCCACAGCCCATGCCTCCTCCAATGCCCAGGATGAATTACAGTCACAGGGTATCAGTAGCAGTGAATGTGTTGGAGCCTTATACTGGAGACAGCATTACAGATTTCTTTACTGAATTCTCTTTGGAGTTCTTTGTTTGCAAACCGGAATGCTTTGGCCTTATCTTCGCAATTTAGTAGCAAGATGAAAAAATGTTTTATCAAAAGGCTGGGAAAGAGAGACCCCATTATAAAAGAAATGTGTTCCAGTTTGGGAAGGGGTTTTGTTTTGTTTATTTTTTTCTCCATGATCAATTTCCTATTTTTCTTTCATATTTGGTATGCACATTGTTTTTCAATAACTAGTAGCATGGAAGCTGGCAAAAAACATGTTCAGCTGGCAATTTTCCATTCTTTTTTCATCATCCTGTGTGTATAATTTAGACTTTGTGGAAATGTTTCCATATTTCTTTCAGAGAAACCTCTATGTAAATAGTTTGTTTCAGGTCAGGTTAACCTGGGTCATTTTTGCAAACAAATCATTTTGACATCTATATCAATTTTTGCTGTAACTTAGATGCTCCATGCCCTCACTTCCATTGATGRTCTAAGCTCCATGACTGCACCGTGTTGGCGCGTGATGAGTTTAATAATCATGCTGCAATTTGGGGGACATGGATGAGCCAATCAGCAGAGCAGGACAGAGGCTGTTGTCCACAAGGCAGCTGAGCAGTTCGACTGGAAGCAATAAAATGCCAAGATGAAATGTTTAAAAAACTACTTCTAGCTAGACTTAAGTAGTTAATCTAAATACAGTAGCGTTTGAGCACCATTTCAAATAATGCAGTTGCATGCATAAAGATTTCTGCTTTTTTTCTTCCCTCCTTGCAGTGACTCTAGTGCTAGTCTTGTCTTTGTAGTGTATTTTTTTTCTCTGTCTCCTTTTCTATCCCTGTTACAGTATTGCAGCATTCAGAGCTTTGGCTGGACTTGTAAAAGAGTGCATTTCCAGTGCTATACAGTACAGCCTAGCCTCAGGGCAAGTGTGGTTTTTTTTTTTGTTGGTTTGGKTTTTTTTGTTTTTTTTTTAAAGGGGGAGCGGTTAGTGTATTTCTTCATGGCAGACACTTGCCGTAGCTAGCATGGAATGACAATCTTTGAATCTTGTGAYGCTTCTGACATAAGCTCCAGAGATCAGGGTTCCTGGATCTGTGCAGTGGATCAGTCGACCTTTTATTTTGTAAAGGTGCTGCTTGGGCCAGCCTCCCTGTGCTCACATGTTCTTCCCAGCTCTTGGCATTCAGTGCTAATAGCACTGGTGCACCCAGCAGTAGGAGTGACAAGGAATGTAATAACAGTGCCATTAAAGCCATGCTAAGCAGGTTTGGATGACATGGTAGTTAAAATGTCTTGTTCTACCTCTAACTGCCCAGAAAGCAAATATGACAGTGGGATATTTATAGAAAAACAGTGGTGCAGGCACAGTCTTACAGATAATGCAAAGGGCACCTTTTAAAAAGTGGCCTTGTGCTTTCATTTCACTTCAGCAGGGAAGTAATACTCCTTGGAGTTGTGGGATGCATTGTTTAACTAGACCTCTAATCATGTTATGGATGATGTTACTCTGGGAGAATCAGAGGACAAGACCTTTAAGTGTTTTTACCACAGCTTAAGATCTCAGAAAATGTGACCTTAAATAAAAGTATGTTTGGGAGGTTGTTATTGCTGTGTATCTTCCTTTGGAGGATACCTTCTACCATAGTTTTGTTTATTTGTTTGTTTTCTTTTTTTCTATTTGAAGAAAAAGTCACTTGTAGTTATGAAATATTTGACCAAAAGAGAGCATCAAGTTGGTGCGGTTACTTGTACACGGTTGTTCGGCTGCRTCTCCTTTATTAAATCTCTGCTCGGCAGCCTGTTTGTTCAGGTACGAGAGAGCATCTGGACTGGACTGTGAAGGCAGGAAGCCTTGAGTCACTAACAAACATGAGATAKGAATAAGGTTTGTGGGTAGTTTTCCTATAAAAATGTTGGCAACTGGCTGTGTTCCTTCTTTTTCACCTCTAACTGTGTTACACAGTCTGGCTAATGTTTTCGTACCTGTTGTGCTGCTAAGGCTGGTGCTTTACAGCACTAGGGTAGAAAGGGAAGAAGTTACTCTTTGTGTCATGGTACCTAGGAAACTATGGAAATAAGCCTGTTTGGTTGAAAATGTGTGTGTGTGTTCCTGGTGTGACAGAGCATTATGAAATTTATGGAGGAGGTCAGATGCTTGTTCTTGAAGTTTGCAGATATTACCTATCAGATCTCATGCATTCAGTATGAGAGTGTGTGTTTTCACAAGTCTGTCAGCTTTAAATCACTGCTTGTTGAAATGTTTACACTGGCACTGTGTGGTAACCTTAATATTTGCTTTTACATTCTCTAAGTAGAGTAGGGAAAAGAGAAACTGCCTCTGTTTATTCATGTCTGTTCTCAAGAATGTACTGTAGGTGCTCAGGAGGTTGAGCATGGCAGGAGCCAGCACTGGAAGGCACTTTTTGTCTTACACACAAGTTCCCTTTTGTGTGCTGTGCTGCTGGGAGGACACAGAGCTGAAAGGTAAATTACAGCTTCGGGGCACCCCTGGGCATGGAGTGTGGCTCTGCAAGGAATGCCTTGCACAAGGACCAAAAACAGTGAGCCATTTTTCTTAATCAAGTGAGGGTATTGGTGGCTGTCTCAGCTGACAGCCCTTCTAACTGTCAAAAGGAAGTAGACAATGGCTGTTAGAAGAGGAAATCTGTTTGCCATAGCCTCCTGTGGGGATAGATACGAGGTTGCATAAGGTATGTGTTGCTTGTGCTCATGTTTCTGCACAGGCCCTTGATAGGCCTTTTCTGCTGGCAGGGCTTGTGGGCATAACGTAGCTTCAGTGTGGGCGCCTGGGGCAGGTGCAGCTGGAGCACAGGGCAAAGCAGAGGGAGAAGCGGGAGGAAGCTTGGTGTTGGGCACCAGGTACGTGCTGTGTTTTGTGAAACGTCCCTTCTATACAAGAGGAAACCAAGTCTTGTATTTTTTCATCCAGAAAACGTTAATTCYAACTTGTTATAGAGAGTTTTCTCTCCAGGTTTAGTATATGTGATCTTTGTGATACTGATTATGAAGGCTTTTGCTTTTGTTCCTTTTCCTGATATGTCAGCTGAAGTAACATGATGCAGCCATACAGATCAGTCTCATTTCCCAACTTTTACTCAGCATGGTTTTCCTGTTGTTAGTGTGTAGATCCCACCAAGTATCAAGGGAGGTTTGGAGGCTGGTGCATGAACATTCATGGTTTTCAGCTAGAARCACTTGGCTAGGTCGCTGGCCATTGGCGTCCCAGCTGGTATCTGCACTGCTTGTGCTAGACCCTGTGTCTCGATGAAGTGCTGCAGACTTGCACTCAGGTGCGGTAAGCTCTGCCAGCAAGGAACAAATCTGCAGTGTGCACGGCTTCATACCCCCGGCTCAGCCAGCGTTTCAGAGGACATCACTCTCTGCATGACGTTCCCTTGCTGAAACGCGTGCAAACAGCATATCGGTTGTTCTGTGTTCATTTTCTGGTGCCTTTTCAGCATCATTTCCATAAAACTGATGGCTGTTGAACATTGTTGAAATAAAGGAATGTTTTCTTATCATTCAGCATGGCTCTAGAGGCAGATTGGGGATTAGGTGGTATCTTCTTCGCAGTCAGCAAATATGGTGGACGACAGGGAATGTGGTAGTAGATAAAAATGTAAACCCCTCCATATATATTTTTTTTTCTTCTGAGAGAGAGAGGAAAAGGTTATTCAAAGAGTACCACTCCACTGGAAAATGAGATTAAATCAGTATTTTTAAGAGGTCATGAGGTCAAATTCATGTGTAAGAAGTGTATTAAAACTCCTGTTGAATTCAATATGAAGTGTATATACATCACCGTGAGTCCTAATTTTTCCCACAGATTATCCTGAAGTGTTAAAAAGACAGGTCCTTTGCATTTGAGGGGGCATCTGTGCAGTCAGTGGTTTTGTTGAGAAGTTAACAATACCTCTTTTATTTTTGTCATGCCGTAGCAAGATTTTTATATGCATTTTAACAGTTATTTAAGAGTCCCTATATGCTTAGAAAAGAATCTGAATATATATGCCTTTTTTTTAAAGCTGCATCATAACTAGATTATTCCATCAATACCGTAGACTGACTGGGAGCTGCAGTTGGAACAATATGTAAAAATACGGCTTGTAAAAGATTTCCTTTATTAACTGTCATCATCCACAGAATATATGTTCAAATAAACGTTGTGTAATAACTAAATTTGAGATTAATAGGCCCCTTAAGAAACAGCAAAGTCATTCAGGATAGTCAGTGAAAAATAGCCCGTAAGACTGTAACATGCACATATTGTCCTGCTTACATGCTCTCTCTGGTGTCATTCCCATTTATCAATGTCGGAAGGCTCTGTTCTCATTAAAACACTCTTGCACAAAAGCAACTTAATTTTCTTAAGAGAAGAGGACACCTGATTCAATTTAGTGCTTGAAACCAGGAACTTGAATATATATATATATGTTTTTCCTGTCTGAGCTCAGATGAATAGTTATGAACAGCAACACAGATTAAACCTTATTAGGTGTATTTATATTCTGTTTGCAGGAACAGCACTGTGGCAAATGATTTTCTACAGAACCGCAACATCTTATTAATGGAAACAGCAGTTAAGACAGGAGCTGTACTAGCACTCACTTGAGATTTTATTTTTAAATAGGAGATTGAAGGAGTCCTTTAAAGGGGCTCTGCAACTCGTTCAAGCTACTTCGGATGTCTTTTTTTCCTCCACTTTTTTGAACTATGTTGATTTTGTTGGGTTGGTTAAAATTCCCTGTTTTGCCCTGTTCGGTTCCTGCTCTTGCCATCACTTCAGTCAGTCTTGTGCTCTCTTCCTTCCCTCTATCCTTGCTTTTTTTAATTTTTATTTTATTTGTTTCTTCATCAAAAGGAGATATGAGTTTATTAAATTCTGTCTTAACCTGGACACTATTAAGTGCTATACCACCTTGTTTTGTTCTCTGACCTCTTTAGAGCAGCCCTGGAATAGTTCTGCCAGAATCCTTGTATTTCCTTCTCCAATTCTTTCTACTGTTGTGGATTTTTCTCTGCTTTGTTGTGCCACACATTTTAAGTAGGATATTTAGCCTTACAATTGGTGCGTGGGCTGTCTGTCACTATTGCATGTCTGAAAATGGCAGTGCTGAAACTGCTGGTAACCTTATGTGATTCCCAATCTGCCTCACTTGGAGTTGTTTGGTTCCCCTGCCCCAGCAGCTGTGGCCTGGGCATGGCTCGCTGCAGAGGGGTGTCCGAGGCCCTGCAGGTCCCAGCCTGCTCAGTGAATTCTCTGAGACCCGTCCCGGCAGCTGGAACTGCCCTGGAGCTCCATTCACTGTGCTGAGGAGGAGGGTTGCCTGCCCTAGGGCTGCCAAGTGATGCTCAAATATCAGACCTTTTAGTGTTGAAACAACTATGATGTCAAAAATACAGATTTGCCTTTTTATGTGGGCCAAGCATAAAGCTGTCAGGTAGTACTGTCTTGCTGTGCCTYTGCGGTAAAAATAAACACTAGTTCCAGTTGAGTTGTATAAAGCCATTTCACCTGAATTTTGTTGATAATGAGAAGATGTCATTTGTTTTGTCTTTTTAATTGCTCACATGAACTGCAGTATCACTGGCCTAGGCCAAAAAAAAAATTTAGCAAATCTAGAGCATTCTTACTTCCCAAGGACCCAGAAGCTGAATGTTTTCTGTACTTGTTTTCTGTACTTACATTAGCTTGCTTGTTTGGCTGCTGAGCGAGACGTTCCTGAATGCTGCAGGTCCCAGGTTCTTGCTGCTGCACTGGGATACACGCTTATGGGAAGTGTTTGGCCCTTTTTTTTTTCTTTCTTTTTTTTTCCTCCTCTTTAAACAAAACTTTGATTGTAGTTCTGAAGTCTGTCTATGATCTTTTTTGCTGTTATTACGATTTTGCTGAACACACGCTCCAGGCAGATCAGGTAGGAGATAAAAAAGAATGGAACTTTTCAGTGGGCCCAGGTATGGGAAGAAAAGGCTTATTGCCAAGTATAAAATCAGGTTTCAGTTGGAAATGGGCTGGTTCCTTCTCATATGAAAGCTTTCCACCCTGGCCAATCCTCGCAGGAAGTGCAGAGCGGCAAGAGAATTTCCCGCAGCCTAGTGCTGTACTGAGTTGTCTGAAATTGTACCTATTTAATACTGAGTAAATTTGTTGTTTAGTGAAGGTAGGGCTTATTATTTAAAATTCAAATGGAGCTATACTTACTCTTCTGTACTAGTGCTGTTAGAGAACTGACGATGCTCTTGGTCATTCTCTCTGAGCTGATGTAAACTTGAATAATTGATCTAAATAGCACAGACTGCTTATCTCCACTGCTGCTTTAAAAGGGGATCTGACCTTGCATTTAAGTACATGGTTATAGATTTATCTTTTAAAAAGATCTTACCATTGATTTTAGAGAGAACTATCCCCAATTTTAAAAGAAAGTGCAACAGGCAGTTTGCAAACACATGCGATTCTGAACTCTAGAATTTTATAATGATATCTAAATGTTTTCATATGGTGGTGTTTTATTTCAGGTGACTGCACCTAGTCTGATATACTTTATAGCTCAAAACCAGGRAATATTTTAACAGTTATAGAATAGTAGTGACTAATAAATGTTTCAAATAAGAAATGAAGACACTAGCTGTGTCGCGTGTCAGCACCATTGTTATTTTGAAGTATTCCTCTAAGGATCTCAACATGCTTTTCAAGCAATTAATTTTGACTATGCCCCATGAGGTGCGTGGGCAATCATCCTCCTTGGTAGTACAGGGCTGGAAGCACCGAGTGGTTGCAGGGTCATGCTACTGTGTGCCTTTAGTTACGTGTTTGAACCGTTGATTTGGTTTTCTATGYATGCGTTTCATGTTGAACAAGAATCACAAGCATCAGGCTCAGGCTTGTGGGTGTGAGAAAAMTTTAGTTCCATTTTTCAAGAAATGAAACATCTGTAAAGAAACCTGCAAACAGTCAGATATGGAAACCCTCATTCACTAAGGCAAGATAATCTAGGTAGATTCATTTTTGTCTTGTAGTGAGCTTGTAGTCATCTAGCGTGGTCAGTTGCTGARTTCTTGGAAAAAGGGAAGAGGAGAAGGGAAGCTAGTATAACCCAACAAATTGTGAATGATGACTTTTGCGCAAGACCAGCTGACTACCTGAAACAAAAATATGTCTCAGATTATTGTCTGTTAGAGCTTGATAATATAAAGCAGAATCCTGCCTCATGGTCAGGAGGGAAGGAAGTGAAGAAGCTTATTTATGGTTTGATAATATCAAGGCAAGGAATGACCATCAGACCCAGCTAGTTCCACTCTTTGCCAACTTGCCAGATAGAGAAGAGAAATTATGGCATGATTTAAGTGAAAGATTTCATGTCTGCTGCTGAACTTCAAATCRGGACTGACAGCCGCTGATGTGGCCAAAGCTTCAATGCACAGGGTCCTCYCAGTACATCAGTTTTTGTCAACTTTTGTTCTGTTCTTTGTGTATTGTTAAAATGACCAACCAAAAGGCTCAGAGCTGTCTTGCAAGTCCTTCCTCTTGCTTCAGTTGACGTAGCCCAGCAAGCTTACCTGTACTGTAAGCAGAGCTTGGCCTGGATCCAGCTGGGGTAGCACTGGGTGTTTTTGTTAGATGAACGCATGTTTTCTCACATATTAGAGAGGGAGGAAAGGACTTTGCTCTGTATCCACTTCATGTGGACTTTACCAGCTTCTTTCCCTGAGGAAGATGAGCGACATGTTTTTTCGTGGCASTCAGAAATGTCGCTGTCACTCCACACACAAAATCCGCATGAGGAGGAGGGGCCCATTAAGTTTTCTCCCAGCCTCCTAGTGCAGAAGTGGAGCCCAGATGCTGCTCACTTTCAGATCTAGCAATTGATTTACACTGTTTTATATAAGAAAGACTGTTTTGCAAGGAAGGAGGTCTTAATATGCACTTGAAAATGAAAGTATTGATTCCTCTTCATGGATTCAGAGGCAGAATCTAATACAGGTGGGCTCAGTACAGGGTTCCTCACTCTGAAGTGAACAAATACATGCAGACTGTGTAAAAGAATGGCACTTGCCCAACAAATACAAATAAGGTTTGATTAACCTGATTAGTTAGGTATWTTTTTTKKTKKTTTWWTTKKTTTTTTAAATTAGTGATAATAGTATCTGGAAGAGGGGTGTGTTAACAAAAGATACCTTTGAGGGCATCTCCTGCATTGAAGTTGATTGCATGCATAGGTTTGTGTGCACGAGTGTGATGTTTTCTGTTTTGCCACATGCAAGTATTGTCTGTACAACTTCAAATGCAAGCTAAAAAAAAAATTCTGATTTAGTTCACACTTGTTGAAGAATTGTTTTAAGTAGTACTCTCTTGGTTTCAGCTGTGATCTCTGGCAAGAGAAGCTGTTTGGACTTGTGCCTCTTTTTTATGTTCAAAAAAGGAATGCTGATGARAAAGAGGTGTTAAAATATGTTGCTGTAGTTTACAACTGTCAACTATAATGTTTTATTTAGCTGTATCTATTGAGGCACTCCCTCCGCAACACGGAGTGCCATATGCCATTGTCTGTGCTAGCGAGCAAGTGAGCGAAGGTTTCCAAGCCTGTGCTTGTTTTTGTGTTTGGGCCGCTGAGGAGCTGCAGTCCAGTGCCATCTTTTATTGATAGGGCCAGCAGAGGAGGAATCTAATGAAATTATCAAAGCTTTGAATTAATTATGAACTTGAATAAGAAAGCTAAGCTCTCTGGAGCCAAGGATCTCATTACCCATTCACTCTCATTGCATCCAGTTATGGAGCAGAAGGTAGGTTCAGCTACAGCTCCTACCCTGAATTTGGACTTTATTCAAACTTGCTAAACTCACTAGCATCCACTTGTTATAAATCTGTGGCTGAAAACGTCTAGAGTGATTAATWTGACTTAGCTCTAGGTCTTCATGTAAATGGTAGATTTCCCTCCCCCTTTCCTCTTACCTTTGCCTTGTGGCTTTTCATCATCAGACTGGCTGCCAAACAGGAGTTTCTGTTCTTTCTTGGTAATTGGGGAAAGCTTTTCAAGACTCAAGTTTTAACTGCCTGGAAAATAGTGAGTTAATGTTAAGAAATAATACTGCTACTTTGTATGTCCTGGATATTTAGGTAAGCACAAAGGCTTTTAAAGTAATTTCCAAAATTGTTTAATTTATTATTTTAAAAGATTGTAGAGTAAAAAATAATGATTAGACATTTTTGGCCTTGTAATTTTGCTATTTTTGTTGTTGATATTTTAAATTTGCTGGTCAAATTATAGAAGCTTCTGAATTTGTCAATGCCTGTTTATTAAGAACAATTAAGTTGGCTTGCTTGCCTGATTGATATCTGTTTAAGAAAAGATACTAAAATCCTGTGAAAATGAACTATTTTAGTTCAGTCAGACCGAGCTATTTATTTGATCAATAGGTCCACATGCAAAAGCAAATTAGAGCAAAATCAGTGTGACCAAGAGTATTGCGATTCTGGTTCTTGTAGATATTGGTCATAAGTTCACCAGGAAGGATTTTGCCTCTCTCTCGTCTTTTGTCTACTTTGGCACTTTATGAATTCATAAACTGGAACCTCTCAGTCTTCATAAGTTACAGACTACTGGTGGTTTTTTTAAGCTGTGGTTAACTGTGCTTAGCATTTTCTGTGTATGTGTGTATAGCGTGTTGGGCTAAGGAATGACATTTTWTTCCTGTACTACTGCTATTTTACCATTGCTGATACTTATCTTTTCTCTTTTCAGGCAGCTGCTATATTTAATTCAGCCTTTGGAAGTTTTTTGGTAAGTAAGGCAATATTTATACTAAGTACTTTAATAATATTGTCATTTTAAATATTGCTATTAAGTTGCATTCTTAACATAAATGTTGTTGGAATTGTGCAGTTAAGCTGGTTAGAGATTTGAATCATCTTTCAGTTTACTTCACTGTTTTGTTTCTTAAATGCTTGAGAAAAATAATGAATAAACTGTCTCTGATCATGGTAAATTGATAATGTGTAAACACATCTTAATTTTCTCCTTAATGGGTTAACAGAATCTATTTTTATGCAGATGCTTCAGACGTGGGCATCAATATATTGATTTTTCTAATAAGGCCCATCAAATGCTCATTATTTTCTATCAAGAGGCCATGGATTTTGAAAAGAAAACATGACCCAGCTGATCAGAGAGTAGATGCTAATTTAGTCTGTGACATGTCATTTGTTTAGCATATTTCACTGTCAGTGAAGCCACTGTGTCTCTGAGGAACGCGCCAAAATAGCTAGAAATGAGGAAACAATCAGTGCAGCTGGAACAGTAAATGTGTCTTTAAAAAGCTAAAAGCAATGTTTGTGGGTGTGGGCATCTGCAGAGATTCAGAAAACATGTGAAGAGGCCTTAATGTTTACGAAGAAAGGAAGAATTGTATTGATCAATTCTTTAGAGAGATATCAATGAATATTAAGGACAAATTAGTTTATTTGTATGCAACCTACTGAGGATGGTTTTTTGTTTGGGCAGGCAATAAGTGTAGTTGTTCTTTTTATCTAAAAGTTGTGCATATTCAAAAGTATGCTTTTCTAATTCCAATCTTGTGTCACCAGAAAGAGAACTAATCCACAGTCATCTTGGATGCTTGTAGTCCTCATGTATAAACGGATTGAATGACAAAGCAGTGTAAATAGGAAATTGAGGTCAGAACAACAGGCACAAAGTAATTTTATTAGTATTTTAATGTCTCTTATGATAAGTTGGGAGCTTGGAAATATGGGGATGTAATGTAAGAGAGAAAGTTGTGTACTGTTTATATGTTATACATCATGGATTTACAAGTTATATGTTATGCTGCTGCTTTTTTGAGGACATACCTCAAAGYATTCTCCCCTCCCTTTTTTTAGAAGATGTTCATACGTTTTGTGGCTGTAGATAAGCATTCACTTGTTAAGAATAGCAGTTCCAGTTCCCAAATGCCTTTACCTGTTTGTCTCTCAGATTGTCTTCTTCCAAGGATTAAAAAGTACTTTCTCCCTCAAGTTAAGGGATTCCAATGTTAAACTAATGTTTAAGACTTTGTGGGCTTGGGGTTGCCCTGCCATGCTCTGCATGAGCTCTAGTTTTGCTGCTGTCCTCGCTTTCAGTTGGGGACATTTCCCTGAATACCCAGAGGCCCTAGTTCAGCTGAACCACTTTTGACTTCAAATAAGAGTGCAGGCCCCAGAGCATCTGACAGTAGTGCTGGCTCTAGTAAAGCTGCATATTTGTATTTTAATTTCAAGAACCTAATTGAAGCTCTGAAGAATCACAGTTGAAGAAGCTGACTTGTTTCATTTTTCATACAATACTACTGACACAGACTTGGATTTCAATCTGTTCTATCATTGGAAAATTTAATTGATCTAGACTTGTTTCACACTTTAGGTTCCTTTTTTGAGAGTGGAGGAGGGGGGAATCTGGGGGAGTCAGTGTGATAAATACTTAAGAAATTTCTAAGAAAGATTTTTTTGAAGGAATAGTAAACATCAGCTAAAACAAGCCATGAGACCAACATAGTTCGAAGTCATGATTGTATAGGGAGGGTATGTATATAAGACATGAAATAAATCACCAATTTATTTAAAGCTTTGCTTTTTAAAAACTTTTCCAAACATGYTGTCAATAGGATGAGACTTAGGAGTGATAATGCGGTGGAGTGGTAATAGGATATGGGCTATAAGATGTAGCCAGGAAGTCAGTCTTTCACTAGTGGTGTAGGATCTGCCTGGCCTCTAAGTGAGTGGCTCTTGATTGTCACTCTGGACCTTATTACCTAAGTTTTCCTTGAACAGATGGAAAAGCATTWAAAAAAGTACATACACCTCTTTAGAATCAAACTTTGTTCTCCTGTAAAACGTGAAAATAATTGTCTTATTTCTGGAAAAAAAAWTAGGAGTTTCTGAGTGGTTGATGTTTTTGGTAAACAGTTTATACTGGTGCCTATCTTGGAGGCTTGGCCATGTGTGGAGGTKCTATTTCCTCTGTCTTTGCTCCAGAGCGATGCTAAGTAGCATTCATATTTGTTTTTATTAGTGCCTGGTGGTTTTTTTGTCTGTTCCCCAAATTAAGATGTATTTATATAACTGTATACAATATATGTCTGCATGTATATGTCCTAGGGATCATTTGGAAGGATCAGGCTATTGGCAAGGCTATATATATATCATATATATTTATTTCTCTGACTCTGTGAAGTGTAGCACGTAGGCCAGTTGMTGCACTTGTGTGCAGCCATGACAAAGCCAGGAGGACAGTAGGTTGTTGTCTGCTTTCAGCCTGCACCCTGTAGGGCTGGTGCCTGTGTGTGACAGTGTAAAACAAACTGATTTAAAAGGGCTGGATGATGTCAATATCTCGGGCTTTTTTTTTTTTTTTTTTTTTTTTTTTTTTCCCCCCCCTTCAGGAGCAGGAAATGAGCTTTCAGAGCTTAAACAGTGAAACAAAATGTTGTCTGGAAGAAAAGTCTCAGGTTAATGTTAGGCTAATATTGAGATGAGTTTACTCAGGTGGTAAAAAGTGCATTTTGGTATACAAAATGTGTAACTGCTGAGTGTGTCTTGATAGGTAGAAATAGCTTTTATTGAGTAGCTGATGTTTTCATGGGAAAGGAGGAAAAAAAAACTTGTCAACCAAATGCAAAGTGAAATTCCTGTTAAATTTCACCAAAACACACATCGCTGTAAAATATGAATGCACAACATGATATGGAACATATTTATGCTTAGTTTAACTATGTCTCGGGTATAATTAAAACATAGTGTTTTAAAGAAATAATTTTTACAGAAAACTGATTCTGTGCAGCTAGACTGCTAATAACTAACGATAGCTGAATTCAATTTACATAAATTTCAGACCAAGAGAATATTTAGAATCATGCCACAGAGGATTGCTCAGAGTGCGATGCTTAATAGCAATATCTCCTCCCTCTGTTTAAGCAGTTTGGTTTACAGTAATTGAAGAACATAATAAGTGATAGGAGTTTTTCCTCTTAATGGGGCTTTAATAAAATCTTATAACGTCTTACTAATACCAGGTGGTTGATTACCAGCAAGGTTGCTACTGTAACGCATGCAAATGTGTGCTAAGATCTGCCGAGTTCAAAAGCACTGAGGTGGCTGCCTCCACTTATAGAGGAGGAGCTTTTGCAACTAAAGGCTAACTAAATGGACTGGAGTGTCAGACGTGTTTGCTGAGGTTCTTAACGCTGTATGTACTACAGTGCTGCCTGAGCTTGCTGTTGGTTGTGCTGCAGCAGAGAAATAATGCTTGTAAAAGTCTGAAGCACAGAGCTCTAGGTAGGGTACTACTGTACAACATGCTGTGCTGGCGAGTGTTCAATTTGTTTACCTGGGTGGCTCAGCTCAATTGGCCTTAAAATCACCAAGGCCTAGCTTGTATTTGAGGCCATTCTTGCAATGGAGGGAAGATGTACACGCATTTGAGAGCTAACTTGGCACTTTATGGTCTGCAGCCACGCTGCAATCCACACGCTTGAAAGAGGACAGGGCCCAAACCAGAGGAGAGAGGATGCCTTCACAAAATGCTGTGCTCTGCCGGGCTGGAAACCTTATTGTCTGATCTCCTCCTGCCTCTCATTAATCTCCTTTCCACATGAGACAGAGGGCTGGAAGCTCAGGAGAGTATCCAGCTTGTGATGTGAGTGAATGTTGTCTRATTCCTTGGCAGCTTGGGGTTATGAATAATAGGTTTGAAAGGAGCAGTCGTCAGCTTCCCCTTGAACAAAGAGCTGTGACCAAAATCTGGAGGTCTGTGGTGACAGGAGATTAAGAGGAGCAGAGAGGATCCAGTGGACTCTGTTCCAGTAACTGATGCGCTTCTGAAAAAGGAGCCAAGGGCAGCCTAAAATGAAAGTGTCATCTGAGACATCTTATGATGCTATTTGGATTAATTTACCTTTCTATACTGAAAGGCGAAATAAAGCCTATGCCTAGGATACATAAGCCCCATTTCAGGTATCCAACAGTTCATTAATCTCCTTTGTCCAAATTAAGTATATATTTATGTATGGCTTTGCTGTGTTACCTGGCCAGCTCTTTCTAAGGGATCAGAGATGATTCTTATCGCTCAAAAGCTCAGTAGCTTAGTTTTTGGAGCAGTCACTTTGCTGATTAAACCAAGGATAGTGCTTTTTAAAAAGTAAATCTAGCAGTGTACATAAAAGTTAGCTTCTCACACATATGCAAAGCTTTGTTGGTTAATGAAAATGTATAGGATTCTTATCTACTCTGTTTTAGCAGGCATAATGATTTACACAGCCTGACAGCACTAGTGCAGCAAGTAAATGCATTAGTCATAGTGTCCATTTTTCTTGCAAATTTGTGACACAGATTTAATTATGRGAATGACCAGCAACTTACAAATCTAATTTTGGTAGGCTGAGCCAACTTTTTATTTTAATAACAATGGATTTTTTAGCAATGATTTCATTACTATTTAAAGAAATCCACCAGTATGAAAATAACCAATTGGCTGAATTTATTTTGCCCTAATGCATGTTGAATGGTTTCATTTTATTGTTTGAATAATTTTTAAAATCTTAATTATTTCTGGGATAAATATTCTTATCTGGCTTAATTATTTCTAGAGCAAAGATTGTAAGTATTTTTCTGAAACCTGGCTGAGATTTCTATACCCTCTTGTTCCCTCTTTACTCTGTCTTCATAGTGTGAAAGGAGCAGAACAGTCTTCAGGGATTCCCCTTTTACCTCGCTAGCTGTTTTCATGAAGATCTTGCCAAGGAAGTCTGTTCACACCAGGTCCTGAATTCTAGATTCCRTCTTATTTAAAGTGGAGCTGCTGCTGCTTTTTGCTGTGCCACTGGGCTCTTAGCAGTCATCTCCTTTGCCTCAATGTAGCAGTGCAGCAGTGCTGCTGTATGAGGGTCTTACTTTAATTCCCTCAGTTCCCTCTGCCCTAAGTTCTCCCTGTTAATCAGTGTCTTAGGAAGCCAGCCCAGCCTCGAAGGATGGGGAAGGGCAGGTCTCAGCAGTAGTGATTCTTTGGACAAGCTCTTATGTACAAAACAGGAAAAGTTTGGATTCCTTGGAAGTCAGATAATCTTGGGAGCTACTTATCTTGCCCCATGGTAACTCCCTCCAACTTGTGGCCAGTGTTCAGTTCTCTCTTTATTGTTAAACATTCTCATTTTGATTTCTGCTAATTTCATCTGCAACCTCAAWACAGGCATGAGCATCATCAACTGTTTCCAGATCTGCCACGTAATGCTTTAAAGCGTGTGTGCCTTTATTCCTACTGCATAGTGGTGCTTTCACTTTGTAACATGCCTACTTTAACACTGAAGTTTGAGTTAGCACCTGTTATTCTGGTGCAAGAAGTGYAGAACAGCAGAAGTAGCTGTGCTAGAGAGCTGTTAATGCAGCCTTGAGAAAAGAGCCCTTGATGCAGGATTGTTCAGTGATGACTTGCTTGCACTCCTGTCTTTCACAGAGCTACCAGAGAGTATCCTCTAGAAGATGACACAGTCTCAGTGCTTTCTGCTTTTTCAGTTTTCCTTTTAGCTTTTGCTACTGAACAATTGTTTAATTCATCTCCCTTTGCCTTATGAGATTCAGGCAAATAGTTCTAAAAAAAAGTATTTAAAGTTAGCAAGAAAAGGAGCATTAAATGTATCTCTCTGTGTCTTTTCAGCCTAAAAGTAATTATTATCTTAATAGCGAGAAATTCACTTGGGTGTTCTGTTATGTTCCTGCTCTATCATATGGTAATTAACAGTAGGGACGATTTTTTCCTGCACCTACTTTTTTTTCTAGTCAACAACACCATCTAGTGCTTTTGTTCAGCGTGGTATTTGGTGATCGTTTTATGAGGCAGTATGTTGAATTCCCCCTTCTCTCATCTTTGCTGATTTCCTGGATAAACAGGTTCATGGGGAAAGAAACAGTCAAGGATRTATGTACAGTAGCATTTCTTGAGTTAGTAAAGCAAGCAGCAAAAGTAGAAGTTGATGGGGAGATTTTAGAGGCAGAATTAGGCATGTTTGTTGAAAATCAGGATAACCTGAAAGTTCAAGGTTGCAAGGAAGAATGAGCAAAGAATTTCAGCAGCTAAAACTGGGCATTCATAGTACCTGAAAACTTACGGTCTGGTGTCCCACTGTGAGCACAAACTGTGTGGGAATCAGAGGTGAGAGTGTCCTCAGATTAACTGTGGTACAGTCATCTYTCTTGTCAGTGGAATTGAATGTTGGAGCCTACAAAGAAATCTGGATTCCATCTTATATGAATGATGATGAATAATAAAGTCATAACAGTTTATCTTTGGTGACTAGCTAGAGAACATCTGCAGGAGGAAAACTGTGTTTGTTATTAGTATATAAGCAAGCAGTTCCTTGAATCAGTGTGTACCATGGTGCCTGTATATGGTTTTGGCATAAAATTGGTTTGAATGCTTTTATTGTAATTTGTAAAATCCATCACTGGCCTCTTTGCTGTGAAAATACAGCATTTCTACCAAAGGGATGTATTTGTTTCAGGGTCTTTTTTGCCTTGTTTTCTGTTGGTTGCTGACTAGGAACTGAAAAATCAATTGAGTTAGGGTGGAATTTGTGTGCAGATCGTAATGCAGGAAAGATCCTGTTACTAGTTTGAGTGTTTTCTTAGGGTTTCTGTTTTCTCCAAGACAAAGAAAGTCAGCAAGAGATAGTAAAATTAAAAGGAAGGAATATCAGTAATTTTCTTAGAAATAAACGTCCCACTTGCAGTTACATCACTGAAACTTGTACTCTGGGACCATGTCATATCACTTTAAATCAATTTTAAAAGTTTTCACATTGAAAAGCAACCCTGGGAGTTTTCTTAAGTTTATTTGGAGAAATATTTCCTTGTTTAAGCAGGTGAAAATTTAGACTCTGAAATTTTGAAATGTTTCTTTGTAAAACAGGAGACTAAATTCTCACAATTTATTGCATCTGTGGAAACCAAGTTTTGAATTTACTAGTTCTTTACACTAGTTGGTGCATGGAGGAGAAATTGAGAGGGGAAATGGTATGATGATTTGCTTTTTATTTTAGCAGGTAGCAGGTTATAGCACTAAAATAAACACTCTAGGGTGATGGTTGTGTACAAACATGTAATCATTTGGTCTGGTTCAAGGGTAAACATTCCCTGCAGAAAGATTTGGAGGTGGACAAAATATAGTTTTCCCCCTCCCTTTTAAAAAATTCATCAAGAAGAAATGAAAATGTGTTTTGGAACTGACTGCTAATGTTCTCCCAAAGTTTTAACTTCCGTTTGAAATAGAACAATGATCTTTTTGTCACAGCCTTTCATCTTTTGCGTGACAAAAGGGGAAATGGAGAGAACTTACCCCTGTAACTTGGAGCAGAAATGTTTAAGCATCTGTGTTCTCCTGTTTCAACAGCACTTGGGACTGGTGACACTGCAGGAATGAGCTGTTTCAGCTCGTATATGCTTTTGATCTGCAAGACAATTTGGTATTGTGAGGAGTCGCTTACACAGATGTGCTGATGCATAGGGGCTTGGAGCTGCTCTTCCTTCTGCATCCACCAAGTGTGGCTTCATCAGCTAGCAAAGGTTAAATCTTAGAAAGCAGTAGGCACATTTCATGACATCCCCCTACAAATAGCAGTACTAATGCTGAATTGTTATCTGTTAATATTCTTTTATCTTAAATTGACTTTCTTGGAGGAAAGAAAAACAAAAGAAAACCACATTTATTTATTAAGCTTTTTTGCTGTTACTATGGAATAGTCTAAAGATCTGCCTGGATTTGGATGTTTATTTCTGTTGTTCATTTTGAGTGGTGTCTTCTCAGACTGTAAATCTCCAATCTCTTGGAGATAAAGAGGGACATTTGATGTCCATTACCTTGTGACAAATACTATCTTAGTGGAGATGCTGAAAGTGAGGTCAAAAGTTTTATCCAAACTAGCAGAGAAGGCAATGCCTATCATAAAACTTGAACTTCTTTGGAAATTTGTATTTATTATTGACGACCTTTTATTTCTGAAGAGCCATACTTGTTCTGTCGCAGAGAGGCTGCATTCATTGTTTTTTTCCTTAAGGTCTTCACAGTTTCAAGATAATCTACAGTTTTCATCCTTTGATGTGCCTGTGGAAGTACCAATTATCGTGAAGGAGGGAGAGAATTAACTTAATCACTGGTTCTTATTGGTCAGCTTCTTTTAACACTGTTAATCATCTCCTGATGGTGACTTTCAGGTCATCAATGGCCTAGAAGTGTTTTTTGTTTGGACTTTTTGTATAAGGTATTGTCCTGGAGATTGTATCTTGACCTGTCTTGAGACCAAGACATATTCATACAGGGTTTCAGATGTGGGCAAATTCAACACCTTTCCACCTCCCTGAATCCTCTTTCCTACTTGTTCTTTCCATTTTCCCCCCTGCTGTCCCTGCCCCACAACCCACCATCCTCCCCATGCCATAAATAAGTAAATAAATAAAAACAACAACAAAAAAAACACAAAACAAAAACTCTTAAAGCTTAGTGATAAGTAAATTGTTCATTTGTTGCATCTGCTTTTTAAAAAGTTGTAACACATAGTTCCTTTTCTAAAATATTTTTCTAAAGGTAGCTGGATACCCTACTAAAGGTAACATGGAATGGTCACGTCATGTTGCTTCCCTGCTGCTGGGTGGAAAGTCAAACTAGTTGATCTTCTGACTTTATCAATGAAAAATGGATTATGTCATACAAAATAGGGCCACTCTGACAGCCCAGTATGTGAGCTCTGGCAGGGCTAAGCATTTGACAGGACTATTTTATTTCTCAGTAAAAATAATGCTTTATTTATATCTAAATGTAGTACCCAGGACGAAATTATTTTATACTTTAATATATTAAGAAGGAATTCTTCCTTTATTAATAAACTGTGCCTTGCACTCTTTTCCTTTCAAGATACTGTTTGGGAAGCTCAACACTGACTATCTGCACTGGATATCTATATCCTCCTAGCGTTTACTTTGGCAGAGGCCATGCGTCCATGGATGACTGACAATAGCTTTTATGCCCAAGATGAGCCCACTGACTGAAAGCTGCATGTGGCCTCACCCCCACTGCTTGTTCTCCATATACCCCTTTGCCCTATGATATGATGCAGGCACTGGCACTGATGCCCACCTCGAGCAGTGCAACTCACTTGAGCTTCTTCCTCTACCTCCCAGTGTGTGTAAGAGGTACGTACCAGTGGCCTGAAAATGCACACCCTACTGCACCTCCTTGCTCGCCTGTGGGCTCATTTATTTCCCATGCTTTTGCTCCTGTATGGAAAACTATGCTAACTATTCGAAGGAGAAATTTGTTACATAGGATTAGATAAGATGAGTAATGTGAAAAACAGAGTTTTTTTAAAAAACCTCAAACTTTGTAATAAAGTGGAATGTGAAATATATGAGCATGTCTTTCAAGAAATGATCAAAAACGTGTGAAAAGTTCCATATCCTTTTTAAAGTTAAATAATTATCCCCCATCATATAATTTTTGTTAGATGGACAGCATAAGGATGAAAGAAGATTTTATAGATAGCAGTGCACTTCACAGCTGACTGAGGTAGGTGTTAGAAATGCAGATGAAGTGTACTGACTAAAGACTATATAAATTTGAAGTGAAAATGCCAATGGTCTGCTTGCAGTGCCCTGCACATGTGAGGTTTCAGATAGTTAAATTATTAATTTTATTATGTGAGAGAGTTCAGCAGTTAGGGGAAAATTGCCTTTTGTATTTAAGACTTTTTCCTTGTACTCTCTTTAACTGTACTTGATGAGGGAGTGTGTGTGTGTGCAACTGGATATGTGCATAGCGTATGCTTATTTGCAGGTTATTTGCAGTATGTGTTTTACAGGAATTTATGCCCTAAACACAATGGTACTTAAACAGGATTTCTATAAATCAAGGAGGCTGAATGCTGGTAGTGTTGCTGCACAACGCTACAGACACTGGGAAACTTAGTTGGGACCAATGCCTTTTAACACTTCAGTGAAAATAGTAAAAGATGTTAATTTACTACTTCACAGTATGTTATAGGTTTGGTGTGGGATATTGCTTAGTATGTTTGTTGCTTTTTTTGACTCTCTCCTCTTACAATGAGAGCATGGGCCTCCCAGCAGAACTGGCCCTGGTGTCTGGCACCCCACGTATTTTGCCTATCAGTTATAAAATCTAGTTGATTGATTTTGTGTGTTCAAGTTGGAGAACTAAAATATTATTTCATCATTAATACCTCATTTTTAGTCTACAAAGCAAAGTGCTAATGGAGGCTTGTCCTCTGCTTGTTCATAAAGACTTGTCAAAATGGAATGCRTTACTCTGAAGATGTTTGGAAAAATTACTTATCAGAGTCCTACTGCATCTAGTTGTGCCTGCAAAGCAATATGCTGGCTTCTTCTCTTTTATTTTTCAATCTGATCTTTTCACTCTCCAAGTTAAAACTATCATGCTAATTCAGACAGCAGCATAGTTATAGTGATAACTGAACTTGTGTTAACATATCAAACTAGAGATGTAATATATGGAAAATTATATAATCTTTTATATAGAAAGTGCTGTAGGTTTTTTTATTCGTTATTGACATAGTTTTCAGATTTCTTTAAATCTCTACAGGCTTTCCCAAATAATTATGATGCTTGCTTGTAAGAATAGAAGAGGTTGTAGTTTATCACTGCCAGGAAACCACTACAGTCTTATGATAAATCTGTTTCATAARTCTGTTCGAGCTGCCTAATTTACTCTGGTCTGGATTAGTCTTCTCAGCATATGTTTTGCTCCGGTGGTAGTCACCGTATCTTCACACAGACTATCCACATAAGCGGTGTGTATAGTAGGCACGTGCCTTTCCAAAAGCCCTGGCAGAGCAGAAACAAGATGCTTTTTCTCCCAGAGCATTGAGCAGAGAGGCATCAGAGCAGGCGGAGCAGAGGTTGGCACTGGGGGAGTGTTTGGGTCAGGAGGGCTCTTGGCAGCGATAGGTCCATTTAGGACGTGCTGGAGGAGCGGGAGGACAAGCGGTTGGCAACCAGTGGGCAAGAAGCTCTCTAGCAGAGGTGGCTTTGGGGCGGGAGGCAGGAGAAGGGCACGGATCAGGGTGGGCTGGCGCTACCCCGAGGCATCCCGGTCCAGGAGCTGCCGTTATTTCCGGAGGGGGATGCAGATGCCACCACTGTCCCTTTTGCTCCCCGGGTGCACAACTGCCGCATGTCATCCCTCCTGGGCTGTTCACCCACCTGCACTTCCTCCCTTCCGTCCGAAATACTGGAGCCTGTGCACGAGGGGTCCTTTGAGAGCTCGCATGTGCAGAACGTGTTGAGGCTGCCACGGGAACGGAGCTCTTCAGGGTGCTAACATGCAGTAGGAGCTGCTGCAGTGATAGACTTTTGAATTAGATTTGCAGGCTGATTTTGTTACTCATGTCTCAATAGGAAAATAATTGTTTTATGGCACTGTGTGATAAAGTTCTTGAATGGAACTCGTAGGGACTTTTTATTGCTAATCAGGCAGTAATCTTGTAAAGCCTTTGGACACTATCATTCGGTTTGTATGTGGATTACTTTAAATCATAGTGAAAAGCTTATCAGCTGGAGAGCTAAGATACTGAGCCATGTCTCATGCTTGTGGTTAAGGCTCCTTTTCAGATCACTGAAGTTCATTGACTAAATTGTTTCTAAAAATAAAGATTTGACAAATATTTTGAGGCATTTTCTGATATTGCAAGTACTKCAATAGCTCACACAGTGTTTAAACTTTGTAGTAGAACATCAGTCCTTTTGCCACTCAGGTTCTGTGGCGCACGCTGAATTGTGACATCACAAAGGTGAAGGATTTAAACGTGTGTGGACAAAACAGCTATTGCAAGAATTAGGGCTTGCTTTTGAAAGATGTTTTGCTTTCCTGCTTAATTGTTCTTCCCCACTTTTGAGTAAGCGTATGTCCATCCGGGGCTGAGTGTATGAACAACGGTTAAATTAGAAAAAGTACTATTGTTCCAGCACTGAAGTGTCCATGGCTGCAGTTGCTCTGGATTAGCTGTTGAATAAATGCCTGAACTTAATCTATATTGCAAGACAAATATCTCCAAAGATTGTATGCTATCTGTGCTTCCCACTGACATGAGCAAAAGAGGTTTTGCACTGAGATCTAGTAATTGTGCACGTAACTGACTGCACTGTGTGCAGAACAGTTAGATTTGCACTTGTATGTATAAATATTTGAGTCAAACAAATAGCACTGTCTGCTTGGGCTGTAGTCTCGTGCTGTATCTGTGTTTACAGCAGCATCTTGTGTAGCCAGCACTGCTCTCAGCCAGCTGGATTGCTCACTCCCCATCCCACTTCCTGCTGTGCTCATAAACACCACCGTGCGTGAATAAATGATAAGGATGGGGAGAGAAGAAACCTTTTCAGTATAATTCTCATGACAGTATCTTTTTAGAGGCTGAGATTTTTATTAGAAACACTCAGAGGTTTTATTGTGTAAATTACAGGAAAAACATTTCTGAAGTCCTTACGAAAGAACCATTCTTTTCTCCTGCATCATGATAAATGTAGCAATTGTGTGTGTATACTAGAATAGATCATATTGAACATCCCCTGAGCTCCGTTTGCAGACAAGTCCTATCTCCACCGTGACAAAATTCCCATAAGAGTTTAAATTATTAATGCCCTGGAATCTGCGGGGTTCAGCAGATATGTTCAGCGTTATTGATGGCAAACTTTATCTCTTTTATTTCTAAGACGTATAATGAAATAGGGAGTCCCTCGAATAACTGCATTTTGTGTTTAGGCTAATTTTGTAGAGGCCAGTGGGCTTTCCCTTAATGTGTGTAAATACAATTTTTCTCTTTTACAGCAGCTTGCATGGTTGATGGGAATGAGACTGATTTGGCACTAATTTATGAATCCTTCCAGCATTCTCTGTGTGCTGCACCCTGTGAGGGCAAGATGCTCTAATTACACTTACTCTATATAATGAGAGCTTTTAATGACAATTACTGATTGTAGTTACGGATGTTTAGGGACCTTTTTTTCTTGCTTAAGAAGATGTATTGACTTTCACTAGAGAAGACTTTATCTTCATTTTAGGCAATATCTCTCCTCCCTCTTCCCCCCCAGCCTTTACAACTGATGGGTTGATTGGGAAACTGCTAAATTGTAGCCACAGAGAATTATTGTTCAGTTAATTTAAGGTTTAGAGGCATCATTTTTCACTGTTTTTTTTATTTCTGAAATCAAATTTTCTCATCCACACGTTCTCTTTCAAAGCAATTTAATATTTAGAGTGATATTAAACAAGTTGCATTTGTTTTATATAACAAGATAAAACCCCACTTCAAACTGAATATGTCACTGCCATGTTAAGCAAAACGTTTGCAAAAACTTCATTTTTCTCTTAATGTACTGATATAAATGATGTTTTAATATGAGACTGCCAATTTTAAACAGGATTAAGTTTAATCTTTGTTCCAGGTTTCAATTAGATTAATTATATTGGGAAACAGTGAGTCTCCTTCCACTCCAGATTGCAAAAGGCCTTACATAGTTACTGCTCACTTTTTTTCCTTATTTTATGGACTTTGATAAGTCCTTCTTATTGGCCATTTTCTTTTTTTTTTTCCCTTTACTTTGCAGGGAGTCTTGCGCTAATGGAGAAAGTGTAGCCTCTCTGTAGTTCCATGGAAGCAAAAGGAGAAATTGCGCTGTTTGTGGTGTTCATTCCCACACATGCCCAGTAGCTTGGCATCCGTTCTGCTGTGCTAACCTGCCCAGCACTGGGACTGGGCCGTAGGCTGAAGGACAGACCTGGTCTAGATTTTGAAGTAATCCTTTCTATGGTTGTTGCAATGTTCTGATGTTTTACTGTTCTTAAATCCTGAATGTGTCTGTGGTCTGGCCATTCATACAGCTGGCTCATGTGAGGAGGTGATATTTGGCATGTGGGAGCAGGAATTCCAGATCAGAGGAGGGAGAACAGTGGCAACTTCTGAAATTCATTTTCTGCTGAAGATAATTCTTTGGGAATCACACCACTGGAAAACTATCCTTATCTACATCCTTCACAGGGAACTTTAGATCTTCCCGAAAACTCTTCCTTATAATGATGTAGACTAGTAGTCTGAAAACAAGTCTGAAAAGACTGGAATGTAAAACAGACAGAGGTTTACCCCATGACTAGAAAGAAACAGCTCCAGATAAATGTCAACTCGAGTTAACAAAAACACCTACTTGAGATGATATCTTGGATGTCTCATGTCCTCTCTAATGTGCTGTAGAGCCTTTCACTTGTAGTTGTGATGCAATTAAAAGTTGTTTCTGGATAATGAAGGTAAGGTAGCCTTTTCTGGAAACAAGTTGGTGAGTAGGTTTGAGGTTACATCCGTTTCACAAGTTTATCAGTATAACTGTAGGCTGTCTGGGTCAGAGGATGATGACTTGTCTGGTACCTGCTACAGTGAGATCTTCCTATGAGGCCCCGCAGAAGAATGAAGTGGTGCAACTTTTCCTACAGCCCAGAACAAGGGTGCACATGCACTGGTTGGGAGAAGAGTGCTGTGTGCTTCTGCAGTAAGTCTACCCAGAACCACTTTACTGTGACTGTGGCACCATTAGGAGTGCATCAATCTCAGGAGGTTGTTGAAATGGATTAGGAAGTTCAGAAAAAAAATCAAAAATTAAACTCCACTTTTAAAAAGAAATGTTATGATTTGAGAGCTAGCCTTCCCTGGGGGCAGGAAAATAGGTTCCAAACAGCTCCTGAAGTGGCATTTGGGAGCTTTATGTGTTTCAGTGATGACATCCCTGCTGTTCACAGTTCATTGCTGATGCCTGGCAACATTGAAGAACACTGAACTTCCTGCTTGCTTTTTCAAAGCAGCAGAGCAAGCAAATGAGCTTCAAATGCTGCTCATGTGGAATTGTACTACCTGCTTCAAATAAGGGATAGTTTTTCCTAAATGCATCTACCAGTACCTTTTTATTTACCTATTTTTGAGGGATCTTTTTGGTGGAAGGAAACAGAGGCTTCAGATGTTCACAAGGACAAATACTCCTATTCAGGCAGTGTCACTGTGCTTTTTACAGCTAAATCTACTTAGTGCTCTGAGAAGGAAATTTGAAAGCCTAGCAAAATGGGATTGTTTTTCTTGATCTGAAGTGCAATTCCATACTGAATTCTCTGGTGACAAAGACAGTTTCAGAGATGACAACTCTGCATTCCCCTCCCCTTTCATTGCAAGGCATTGGTTTCTTGTGCCTTGTTTTAAACCAATTCAGTGAAATGATCCAAGATTAAAACCAAAGCCTGTTTTTTACTTCTCACATTGATCATGTATGCAATCCAGTTTAGAAATATCTCGTGAACATGCCTAAAGAAAAGGAATTGTAAACTGTGGACAGGAAAGGAGCTGAGGAAAAGAATGTTTAAGTTACCTTTCATCAGCAAAGTCTCTGAAGTGAAGCTGTGTCATTTTTAAATTTAAAATGTAAAATTCTGTCCCATTCAAAATTGATGGAAAAAAGCTGTTCTTATATAGAAGTTATATAGGGAGTTTTTTATTTTGTTTTTTTTAAGAAAATAGGTTAGAATGAGCAGTTATTTTTTATTACTTTACTGACCAGATTTGTCATTATATGTTTTGAAGTTGACCTTGTCAAGTATTGAAGAGTGCCAAGGTATAACCAGGGAGAAGTTAAAAAACAAACAAAAMCAAACATCAAAAACCCCCCACTTCATACTACAATGTAATTTGAGATCTGAGTGAGCCTAGGAAAGTGGTAATACTGTATGCTCATAAACTTTTATGCAGTCATTTGGATAGGATCTTTCTCATGGCTATGCTATGTGCTCCCTGGTCAGATGGTATAGCGTGTGTGCGCTTCTGTCCGTAGCTGGGATGAACTTCATCCCAACGGAAGAGTAGCAAACAGGGATAAAGAGGGAAATAACTCTCTCTGTGTTGTCACTACTGCTTGGTTGATGTGTGTTTTTTCTTTTTTTTTCCCTTCAAGATCTTCACTTTTTAATAGGGAAGTTAAGGCTTAGTAATGCTGGAATGCTTCTTTGATCATATCTATTACAGAAAAGGATCCAGAAAAGAAAATAGAGTACATAAATCAGAGCCTGGACTCTTGACTTCTTTTCTCTTTAGAGAGATGAGGGGCGAAATGCCCTTTGTGGATAGCAATGTCTCAGCGAGAGCGGGCTGCAGTGCTCCAGCAGGTGCCTTGTGTGCTTCATTGTCTGCAACTTGATAAGACAGAGTGGGTAAATCTTCAGGCTTTCCTTAATTGCAGATAGATCTTCTTGTCCCCCTAAAGATGAATGAAGAAATGCTCTTTGCTGTACCTCATGTTAATACAAACTGTGACATACACATGACCAAGATCTGTTGTTTTGCCTTGTAATTTCCTGCCCCTCTACTCAGCACTGGTGGGGCCGCACCTGGAGTATTGGGTGCAGTTCTGGGCTCCCCAGTACAGGGGGGACGTGGAGAGGATTGAGCGATGAGCAACCAAGATGATCAAGGGACTGGAGCACCTAATGAGCTGGGCCTGTTTAGCCTAGAGAAGAGAGGGCTGAGAGAGGATCTAATCAATATGTACAAATTCCTGAGGTACGATTGTAGAGAGGAAAAGGCTAAACTGTTCTCTGTAGTGGCTGGTATTAGGACAAGGGGCAATGGTTTTAAACAGAAACACCAGAAGTTCCAAGTGAGAAGAACTTCTTTCCTGTGAGGGTGATAGAGCTCTGGAACAGGCTATCCAGAGGGGTTATGGAGTCTCCTTCTCTGGAGATCTTCCAAACCCACCTGGATGCCACACTGTGCCATGTGCTCTAGGGATCCCTGCTGGAGCAGGGGAGTTGGACTAGAGGTTCCTTCCAACCCTAAAGATTCTGTAATTCTGTAATAATCAAAGCCTTTACCAAATACCAACTTTTTGCTTCCTAGCACACAAGCAGTGGCAGTTGGTGCAAAAATATTGTTGAGTCCAAACCAAAACTATCTATTTTAATATCTCTTGACTTATAGTCCTGGAGTACAGGATTAATATATGTATTGTAAGAYGAGTTTTAAACTCTTTGGGGAGAAACCACTGGCCAAGTTAGAATACCTAGAGATCCATGCACGTTGGGTAGCTACCCATTTAGCACTGCTGTAAAACAAGGCATGCACATAACTTGGTTCTGGTGCTGTGGGCCTCACTGTTAATTTGTAGACAAGCACTTGTTTCCTTGGTCTTTTTTTTAATGCTTTTTCCCTTCTCTGTTGGTATATGAAAGTTGTACACAGATGAAATGAGAAACTGATTAACTGGCAATATTGAAAAATTAGTGAAACCAGCTACTCTGGCCTACTGGCAAGTAAACCAAGCGGAAAGGAGAGGTGATGGCCAATCTGTTTCAGTTAGAGCAGTCTAATGGTTTGTCTGTAAGCCATCAAAATATTTTGCCTGTTCTAGACATTATTTAAAATCTCTTGATGTTTTTGGTACGAAAAGCAGAATGTATTTTTCACTGTTATCATTAGGTAAATTGAGGGCATGCCATTTCTTTTTAACCCTTCTTGATAATATGTCTTTCTGTCTGGTAATAGTTGAAATAAGAAGAAAAGAGTATTTTGAAGTGGTGTACAGGAAGAACGTTTAGGAAAATCTATTCATCCATTATTTTAATTAGCATTCATCTGCCTTTGTTCCTTCCATGTGGAATTAAGGCAACATTTAAGATAATACAGTGTTTGAATATACCATTTCATTGAGGATGGACAAAGTCATTTTACCAGGGCAAAGGGCAGGTTCATCAATTTGTGTTCACTCAGAGTGACATATATTGCATAAAGAAGATTTGATCAAACCTTTTTAATGTACTTTGTTGAAGAAGTTGAAAGAAGTGCTACTATAATTGTCTGCACTATATTGACGTAAGAAGGACAGATGGCTGCTAGAGAATTCTTTGCAATTTTTCCCTTCAAAAGATTGCAAGTGTATGATCAGTGAAATCTTGCTTTATGGTGGTACTGCACTGATGTCAGTAGGGCAAGCACACATCCATCCAGCAGCAGAATTTCCCTTGATCTAGCTGCTCTAATGTAAAACTAATTGATACAGTAATTCAAGTATGGGAGTTTAGGGTTTGTGTGTATATATTTATCATCTTTTTGGATTTTTTTTAAAAAAAGCTGTTGGTGTCCTTAATTTTGAGATTGAGCATGTCCCAAGATGGAGATAAACAAGTATAATATGTATTTGGCTGTATTTTATGTATATTGTTGACCATAGATTATTATATAGCTCCAGTAACATAGCACACTTTTTACTATGTCATTTCACAATGTCATTTTTTTGAAAATGATGGCAGTGCAGATTTTTGCCTTATCTTTGCCATTGACTGGCAGGTTGGTTCTTCGGGCAGATTGAGCAATAGTATGACATCTTCTGTTTATATTAATAAAATTTATTTTTCTAAATTTTCTACTCTTCTTTGTATCACTGAATACATTTACGTTTGCTGTGAGTTTGTCCTGGTCATCTGAGATTCTCTAGTATTTTACTATCCCTGGAAATCTTGCCGTGTTGAATAGCTTATTATTCCACTGGATATCAGATTTTGTTCAACAGTTTATTTCCAACTGTCTTCCTTTTCCAGAGGAATAAATATCACATTGGAAGAAAAATTGATACTTTTTTTAGCAGTTCTCTAGTACTGTAGTGCATAATTTGGCAAGAGCTCGGGGCTATTCTCCAAGCTGTTGGACATCTTACATCCGTCACTACCAGCACTACATCTTAATTCATTACAAAATAGGAAAAGAGTAGGCTTTGGTTTTTTTTTTGTAGCCTGGAAATGTTCAGCCAAAAAGAGAACAGCATCCGTTACAGAGTCTGAGCTGTCTGTATAAGAAGCAGATGACTTAGAGTGAAGCAGCAGATCTGCAGAAAGTATCCGATTGCTAACGGGGTGGCATCTCTCAGATAGTATTTGCTGTGACCAAGTGGTCTTGAAGGTTGTAGTTGCTTCACTGGGGCTTACACAGCAGATGTATTTATTCTTAGATTCTTTGCAGGACTTATTCAGGGAATAACTTAAGGAAAAACGAGGGATTGTGCCACTTAAAGCTTTTAACTTAAATCGCCATTCTTTTGTAGCTCTCCTAATTGGTAGAGCTTTATGTTGGATACGTTAGTCTTCAAGGGCTTGCTTAGGTTAATTATTCTGTACCTCTTAATTATCTTTATAATTTCTACGCTTCCCTTAGTTTGTCCATGACAAAATGTTTGCAGAGATACTCTGTGGTTGCTTGATTGCATTATGAGTCAGGGTAGAAGGAAAGAATATATTCTTTTGATGAAAATAAGGATGATCTATACCTAGATCAGTGAAAGTGTATWACAGCAAGTGTAAGAGTAACTGTACGGTCTCTCACCAAAGAGATCTGGAGAAGTGGGCTTTCCCAAATGGTGACCAAAAGCAGATAAAGAACGCTATAAAGATAGGAAATATATATGTGGCACTTTTCCCTAACATCCTCACATTCTGCAATTCTTTAAAATATTTCCTAAGATAATTATGGGCTCAGTGTATTTAGTGAACTTCAACATTTTTTTTTCTGCTGTGAACTTGTCATGTTATCTTCTATCCATGTACGAGCATCCAGCTGTAAAGAAGCAATAACTTTAAGCGACACCTGATGTGACTGCTCTTCCAGTAGGCTTAATGAGGAGGTCTTGCCATTTCTCTGTAGGTTAACTGTACTTACTAGCTCCTACTAAGGGGATTTTGTTGGTCCAGTGTGTTATGTTCTCAGTGGTGCAAACACTGAATGAAGACCAAATGGGCCTTTGAATGTCAGTCTTCAAAAACTGAAAATAATACCTGGATACTCATGGCATAGCTTTAGCACCCAGGCTGAGAGGGGAGAGGGGCATAAGGAAAAGCTGCTTTTGTTTGGCTCTCGGCTAGGCCTGTCCCTCAGCGACGAGATTGCTCGCTTCAGAAGACCTGCCCCAGGTCTGAACTGGGAGATGACAAGCAGAATGGGGCTGTTCTGGCAAAGCCTTGTTCGTGTCATCTCTCTTTGCTGTGCTCTTCTTTCCATTTTGGTTTAGACCATTTATTTGGAGAATGCAAGCTTGGATCTAGTTTTAGGTATTACTAAAAAACAAAGGAACAAACCTATAATTAACATGCTTTCTAATATTTGACAGAAAGAGAATGAGCAAACTTAGAAACGCCAAATTGAAGTGAATTATACTTCATATACTTACTAGCTCATAGCATACATACTAACTTAAGTATTGTGAGAAGGTACACCTTTCAGTTCAGTGCTCACTAGTTASTACTTTGAAACTACTGGTGGAGTGATCTTGAACTTGGATATGTTAGCAACAAACTTTGAATTATATGTTTTGGAGAACAGGACTGGGAAATGGACAGGAATGGAAAGAAAATTAAGTAGCAGAGATGCATTTGTAGATACCTTGATACTGATTACAGGCTGCTGTCTTTAATCTCACTGATGGAAGGTGATTTGGATCTCCCTGTCATAGACATCTGCAGAACTCAGGATGACTGAAGTGATTTGCTAATCCATCTCGGGTTGCTGTTCTCCTCTGGTCAGATCATGTAATCAGTCTGGTACATCTTATGCAGTAGTCCTTGCAAGAGGCAGAGGAGCTTCACTTGCAATCTGCTTAGTATTTCTTGTTATATATACAGTGCATGACTATATATACTTGTATATTATATATTTAATTATTTACTTGTAGTACTTAATTGTTAGCATCGTTACTTAATTACTTTCATTTCGTTGGTTACTGCCCTCTGCATTTTTTGCATTTGTAAGTGGTTTATCGGGTCAGCTTTGGAAGATAAATATTTGCAGCAGCCCTTAATAGCAAGGGCTAATGAGCTGCTTAAATCCAAATATCTAAGGTGGCATAGGTGTTTCTAAAACAGATACCTAACATAATAAGATGAGCGCTTACCTGCCCACTTTATTTTGCTTTGAATATATCTTTTTTGGTAATTTCAGCTATGTTTTGATTTTGCAAAGAAAGCTTCTGTGCAAAGCAGTGTATCTTTCAATAGTCAAAAGCATGTAGTTTCAACTAGACCTTCAATTATAAGTTACAAGATGCCTGCATGCACTTGCAGAAACGCCTGTGTGTACAGCTTGACAGTTTTATCTCATAAGGTTATAAAAAGTAGAGTTAGTAGTTTGCTTTTTTTTTTCTTGTCAGTATTGATAGAAGAGGGAAATGCAGAKGTAACAAAGAAGTAAATAAACAGGCCTTTGAATCTCACTTCACAGCTAACATCAAAGCAAGATGGGCTGCCACCTGTTAGCAGGGTATGAAAGGTTAGCAAGCCAGCATTGTTGTCTGCTAAATTACCTTGCTCTTTTAAAACAAAGTAAATTAACTAGGTGACAAGGTGTTATTACAACAGCTAGATCCTCTTTTAATTGAATTACTCCTGACAGGTTCTGCTTACAGTTTTTGGAATGGAGATGCCTTGCAATTTCATGTTCATGTAGACTTTCCTAGGCAATATAAGCAAGCTGGGATTATAGATTTTTTTTTTTTTAATCTAACAATAACTGAAAAATAAACCGTGTTTATTAAATATTGTTGCCGATCCTTTTAGTGAATGCTCAGTGTTTGCTTATGTAGTTATGCCAGTAAGATTTTGAGCATCAAAGTCGCAGAACAGACAGAGGAGCTACTTAATAACTTGTGTAATCTATAGAGGGGAAAAAAGAGGATGGCTTTCACAAAATACCTGATGCCAACATAGACTTTTATCTAAGCAAACTAAACAAATACAAATCTTTTTATCTATGTCCTTCACTTCCAGTGTCATTGTATTAGGGCGATTTCATCTTAGAGCTCAAAAGCTTGATTGTGTGTAAATAAGCTAGGGATTAATTACATTAAGTGAGAGTCATGTATCTGTTTCTCTCACCTGGACTTGCAGGATGCAGAAGGTAAGCCTAAAGCATAAATAGAGAAAGGAAGCTAGGCCTAATTTATTCCCTCATTTTAGTTATCTCACTATTTAGTAGCAAGGCAAGGTAAGCACCTCTGTGTTTGCTTTTGTTTAAAAGATATTTAGAGACAAAATAATTATATATGCATATAGGAATTTAGATGCAGTGCAGGTAGTCCCTGTGCAACAGACTCCCAGTGCACAGTCAGGGTGAGGGGTGGGCGGCTGCGTAGCCCAAGCATCGCAATGGTGCTGAGGCTATGATGGGCCACAGCTCAGAGCAGCAGGAGGCTGTTTTCTTGCAAGTTAGCAGGGCTAAAATCTCAGGTGTTTGTTGGCTCCCAGACCTGTGGAGATGCTCAGAGCTGAGAGGGAATTGGCTCTACCCCTGGGAGTTGACCTCCCTGGGAGCTGCTGCAGCAGAGGCCTGTGACAGCCCAGAACCAGTTGTGCAGCGTGCACAGGTCAAATGTACGTGGAAATGGACTCTTGAGAAGCACTTGTTCTCCTTGCTGTGTGCATTCCTCCAAACGGGGGTCAAATTGACTAGCCATACTTTCACCCTCTGCCTTGAAAGGAGTGCTGTGGGTGCTGTGCTGAAGCTTTCTGCCTGCCTTCCTGCCCTTTGCCTGCTTGGGCAAATCTGAAATGAAAATGGGAGCTGCAGAAACTGAAGAGCAGCAGCGCCTGCTATATAACATGTCCAGAGAAGCTGATAAACTAAATAAATACAGGCATATTTCTATGACCATACTTGACAGCAGTTTGACTTCAGGCGTACTAAGAAAATACAACTTCCGCTTGCAAATTTGAATTATTTAATACATAAAAAGAGGATGGAAGGTAAAAATTCTCTATTAATGTTGTTATTCAAGACCTCCTAAGGTAATGAAAAGAGTAAGTTGAACTGCTTGTGTTTAAGTTGTGTTTGCAAAGCCTACCTTTGTTTTCCTTTCTTTTTTCTCTTTTGTTTTTTCCTTCATGCTGTATGATTTTAAGGCAGCACCATGGCAAGCTGAATCCTGATTTGACCTTACATGCTTTGCTGTTCAGCTCAGTGGTTTCCCTGTAGAAATAAAAGCTGACACTGCCTTGCTTGAATTTTCCTCAATCAATATGAGAGTGGCACAATACAAATTATACAGTGGGAGAATGGTATTAAGTAAAAGCTTATCAATTGGTACAGATGGATAGAGAAATAAGGTTGTACCTAAGCACTGTCTAAGTGTTTTCTAGGAGTGAAATGTGATCCTGTGGAATGAGCTGTGTGTCCTGTTACTGTTTTACATCAAAACTTACTTTTTTGGTTATGTTTAGCAGTGTAGAATATTTATAAAAGTTTGGTAAGCAAATAAATGTTATTTGACATCAAAAATATGGTTGTATTAAAATATTTGTGCATATATTTCTTTAACTTTTAAAACAAACCTTGGGAAGTTATCTGTGCAAGCATATAGAGGCAAAACTGTTAATCTGGCTGACTAGAAACATTAACCACACTATATCAAATAACTGCCGGAAACAATTCCCCACCATTCCCTGTGACTTTAATTGATTTTTTTTTTTTTT